>CM055268.1:22297168-22392907 GCA_029237695.1 Conchocele bisecta | reverse complement strand
ACTAGTGTAATAAATATGCAAATGAGACGGCTACAGAAAATATTTTAGGCTGTCAGTACAGCTTCAATGCATGATGCTGTGTTGATGCAATAAACACTTGAGTCCACTTACTCTGATAGCCATTACATTAATGAAACTCCCAGTATGCTTCTAATATTAACCCTTAGACCGCTACTCACATCAATTGTCGTCTGCTGTTGCTTTTATATCTTGACTTATTTCTCAATAAAAACATGGTTTGACAGCACTTCAGAACCATTTCCCAATGAAAATGATTCTGAAGTGCTGTCAAAGCATGTTGTAAATTATTCTAAAGTGCTGTCAAAGCATTTTTTGATGATAACAATGGAAAATAAACAGCAGACGACAAAAGAAATACGATAGCGGTCTGAGGGTTAAAGCTATACAGATCGTTAGCAGACTGTTGTGTGTTATTTGATCAGGAGTTACCCTGGACAGAAATGTAATAAGCCCCAATTCTCCAGTCATAGCCACATATTAGTCCCATAAAGAGATTCATACATGTACAATATAACTCCCAATTGAAATCCACTATGCAGCCGTGTGGAGATATCATTAACCCTTAGTGTCGCCCATCGCCCGATTGATCCGCTAACATCGGCCCGAATCAACACATTATATTGCCGATTTTTTTTAAAAATAAACATTTGTTATGCTTCGTTCACCCGATCTTCCTGGTGCCAATGCTAACATATGTGTTATCTCCTAAGACCTATTTAGGAGATAATATCTCCTAATTAGGAATTCGTATTTCCTAATTAGTACGTACTATCTCCTAATTAGGACTTAGTATCTCCTAAGTAGGACTTACTATATGTGTCCATGCTAAAAATTGTTTTATCTCCTAATTAGGAGATACTAAGTCCTAATTAGGAGACATTAAGTCCTAATTAAAAGATACAAGAGAAAGATAACTATATTTTAGCATTGGCACCAGGAGCCGATTTCATCAACATTGCAAAGTATACTTTAGTAGTAAAGTATACTTTGAGGGAGAAATTTTCAATTTTATGATAAATTTATTAATTTGTATTATACTGAATGTATTACATTATCACAGCCAATTTGGCTGTGATAATGTAAAGAATTTAGTATAATAATTCTGCATATTTTTAATCATGAAATATATGCATTTGTTAGTTCTATATGAAATAATGCATAACAGGAAAAATAAATGATTACTCCCTCAAAGTATACTTTGCTAGTAAGTATACTTTGCAATGTTGATAAAATAGGCTACAGGACGCTTCCATAAATCAGCGTTTTAGCCTATGACTAGCGCGATCTGAATGTTCCTACCTGTCTACCCAACTTGAAAATGCAGGGTCGGGAGATGGGAAGAAACATTCTATTAACGGTGGCCTTACATTGCTGAATTAATTTGATCGTCTGCTGTGAAATTTTATCAAAACGTGTTTTGAGTTGACAACACTTTAGAATAATTTACAATGGAAATGATTATAAAGTGATGTCAAACTATAGTTTTATTGAGAAAGAAAACAAAATAAAAACTCATATCTAATAAGAACAGACGACAATTTACGTTTCAAGCATTCTGATGGTTTATATATGCATGTACATATGGGCCGCCAACTGAGAACATGTTCATTAGGCTAAACGTGTGTATAACCTACTACATGTCTGGTCTGGACACAAACTAAATTAACCCTTACACCGCTATCTTAATGTGTTGTCGTCTGCTGTTTATTTTCTATTTTCCATTTTTATCAATTGCTGTCAAACCATGTTTGTATTGAGAAATTAGGCAAGACATAAAAGCAACAGCAGACGACAATTGTTGTGTGTAGCGGTCTAAGAGTTAAAACATCTAATGCTCTCTCATAACTAGTTTTATTAAATGTTCACCACCAGCTAAGTCACATACATGTAAACGCATATATGTCGAGTAAACTGTGTCAAAAGTGGTTTAGCTGAAGCATGTTTCTGCATACCTGTACCGTCATTAGCAAATACGCAAGCATCGGTGGTTCAGTGTAGAATGCTCGCCTGCCACGCGGGTGGCCCGTCCCGGTTCGATTCCCGGCCGATGCACTTAATTTTATCTCTAGTTATTTTTTATCTTCGTACAATCGTCAATGTATGGTATATTATTTGTTCATATCAATTAGCATGTAATTGTCCAATGCATATTGAGTTACCTGATGAATGAAATACAAAAAGCCGCAAGTGGAGAAATTGTTATAAAATCAACAGCAGACGACAATTGTTGTGTGTAGCGGTATAAGAGTTAAAACATCTAATGCTCCCTCAGAACTAGTTTTATGAAATGTTCACCACCAGCTAAGTCACATACATGTAAACGCATATATGTCAAAAGTGGTTTAGCTGAAGCATGTTACTGCATACCTGTACCGTAATGAGCGAATACGCAAGCATCGGTGGTTCAGTGGTCGAATGCTTGATTCCCGGCTGATGCACTTATAAGCGTCAATGTCTGGTATACTATTTGTTCACATCAATTAGTATGTATTCGTCCAATGCAGATTGAGTTACCTGATGAATGACATATACAAAGCCGCATGTGGAAACAGTGTGAACACAACGATTCTTAGATGGCACCCCTGCAAGGACTTACTTATGGTGGCTGATTAGGGACATTTCGCCTCGTCGCTCCGTCGCTCGTCGCTTCGTCGCTTCGTCGCTCCGTCGCTTGCGCATTGAGAACTCACGTGTATGCAGCCATTAAATGTTTACATGATTAAAAGGTGGTAATCTTTATTTCTGTTTTATACGTATACCGTAAGATCATTGGAGTTGTTAGTGGCATATAATGGATTTTTACTTATAGCTGGCATTGTGTGTATAGCTGGCATTTAATGGCTGCATACACGTGAGTTCTCAATGCGCATGCGTGACCGGAACGCGACGGAGCGACGAAGCGACGGAGCGACGAAGCGACGGACGGCGGAGCGACGAAGCGACGAAGCGAAGAAGCGACGAAGCGACGGGGCGACGAAGCGAAGTTTAAGGACACTAAACTTCGTCTAGTCGCTCCTTCGCCGTGAAGGAGCGATAATTATCGCTCCGTCGCCGCGAAGGAGCGATAAACTTCGTGGCGACGGAGCAACGAGGCGAAATGTCCCTAATCAGCCACCATACTTACTAATGCTGAGTAAAAGTACAGGATCACGGTTAACCCGAATATTCTGGCTGTCTTCTACAAGTCGCCCTGCGTGACAGCCAGAAAATTCGGGTTATATCAGGGTGTACATGTATATGATTTAACGTAACTATGGTCAGCCGATGGTAAATTGTCAACATCAAATCCCGCCCCTGGAATTGTGGGTAGTGGATTTATCATGTGCATCTGTAACCACATATTTCTGTGTGAATAAATATTTAATTCTATTTAATTCTGTAACACACTTTCTAAGATGGCGGTAGGATTTTGAAATTAGGAGCCACAATTAATTGACAATGTGAAAAAAGACAACATTATTTTACAGTTGCTCCAATATTTGTAAAAACATAGTACTTTTTCAAATAATTTCTGAAATGTTTAGTAGCCAAAGTGTTCATTTCTAGAAATATTAGTGGCCAACTGGCTATTTTATCCCGTCAACACAGTGCGTATGTGCCGTGAAACATTTTTGATATCCAGTCAATACGACCTAATCACTGCGTATGAATATGTGCGGTGGCCGGGGTTATTTTTTTGTTTGCGTTTTAAAGCCATTTGTATGTGTTGACGAATATTGACAGAGCCTCACCCATCCCGTTTCCTAAGCCTTGCCAGATATTTTTCCCCATTCACGGCACTAACCTACAGTGGGGTCAGCGTGTAAGTGCACACACGACAGGTTGGTTCCAACCTGTCGTGTTCGTTCGTGTGTGCACTTACACGCTGACCCCACTGAACTAGTCTCTATTTAGTAGCCAAATGACTACTGCGGCTATCACCAATGCGTATGGCTATTGCATATGTGTCACAAATTAAAATGGTCTCGACAATTCGGGCCGACTTGTTTTACCTCTAGTACTTCCACTGTACTGTAAGCTGTACGGGCCGGTACATTAAGACACCCTGTGCTTCAATTTTTTCTGTTTTCCCCTTTAAAACTAGTAATCAAAGTACTGAACGTACTGACTGGCGGGAGACAAGTAGCCACTTGTGAATTTGTATACTCCAGGGCTCGAATTTGGCACTCGCATACTCGCAAAATGCGAGTGCTTTCTGAAAAATGCTAGTTAAAATCAAAGCCGCTCGCAAAAAACTGCGAGTGCCAATTTCAAAAAGGAAATCCAAATCTTCAAAGTTCTGTCGCGATTATTTTGTTCTGAACAGCTATCTGGATCATGAAATGCTCTCGTCAAAGCGCCTCGATGATAGGAACATTGGAGGTCGTAAATCCGGACATTGTTGCCCCGGCTATATATCAATTGCGACATCCCTCTAGTGCGACATTGAAATACTACGTCACAGGTCGTAAATGAGGACGTTTTTGCCTGGGCTATTTATCAATTGCGACATCCCTCTAGGCCACATTGAAATACTACGGCGCATTAATATTATTACAAACATAAACATTTCCGGTTTCATTTTAACAAATACACATTATTTTACCAGCCATTGATAGAATGGAACTTCCCAGAAACTGAATTAGATAGATCGACAACCATGAACGGTAGTAGAATAGTTTAATTGTTGGCACTACTTTTTTCAGTATAATCACATCACCTGACTGTTGTGCGAACGCAAATTGAGCCAATTGAGACGTCCGCGGATGAACATGCGACTGTGTGGTACACGATACGGGGGGCGTCTCAATAACAGCAATTTGTTCTCTTCAAAAGTAAAGTTGGGCATGCCAACTATTTTACACATAATGTTGAGCATTGCCGTTGCTATTAATAACTTGCTTTCAGTTCACTCGCTGACTTTAAATGTCACCTGACTGTTGTTAATTGCGAACGCAAATTGAGCCTATTGAGACGTCCCCCGATGAACAGAGAGCCATTTCCGAAAGTAGACCCGTGCAAACGGCCAGAATCACGATCCCAATAGCGTGGAGATAGTATGTCTCCCGCCAAAAACCACGAACAAAGCGTGGTAATCCTGTGTATAAATCTTGTCTTAACCCTCGGTTGTTCTTGTCAGGGTCCATCTCTCGCTAAACAAGAACGACCAAACAAACAACGCGAACATTTTGAAAACGAAGAGAGAGAGGACGGTCTTTACTGAGGTCGCATACGGTCATTTCTGCATGTATTTTGAATCTGTCACTTGATATTACAGCATTGATTGGTGCTCTTTACGAATATGTGCCCTTCGTTTCCACACTTTAATTGCAAATATGTCAAACGTGACTTAGAAAAAATCACCACTGAAAGAAAATTGCTACCCAGCTCCATACCTCTCGCAAGGGTAGCAATTTAACCTCATCTCCTTAATGTAACGCATGGAAGAGTTTTTTTGCAATCGGTTATCCGGCGTGTTTGATATGTTAGCGATATAAAACTGTCAAAGTTGTATTAATAAATTATTAATAAAGAACATGCACATGCAGAAATTGGTTATTTTACCGGGTCAATGTGTTTATCTAACATTTACATGTATATGTTGTAAATCTGAAAGCTTCATTTTGTTATGTTGAATGTTGAAAAACAACAAGAGAAAAGATGGCTTCCATGGGAAAATGATTTCCATGTTCTATTATTTTTGGTAATTTACTAGTTCTACATCAAATATTATTTGTTTAATTGTATAAAATATCGAGTTTACTAAATTTTGACTAACATGCAACAGGTTTGGTATGCACTTCGGTTGCTCACAATTTTTTGAAGGATCAATTTGTAGCCGTAGATAACATATCGGAGGCGAATTATTGTAGCTATAGTTTCATTTGTTTTAATCAATATATATTTTTATTAATGAAATACTCCACAATTATCACTGCAAATACCATCCTATATATTTCGTGCCGAAATTGTTAAACTACTTTAGAGCAGCACGCGGTGATGTGGATCTACGCTGGCCAAACATAGGTTGGCCAAAACTGCCCCTTTTCTCAGATAGTGGCCCAAAAGAGCCCACATGCTATCACGTACATGTACATCCGGGATTTACTCATGTCCAAAACGGTATACGTGTACATGTATATATTAAACGCTCCCTGTAATGAAAGAACTTCCGATGTACATGTATGTAGCGAAACCGCAGACGCATATTGAGACAACGGAATGTGTAAATGTAATTTATCAGTATTATAAACATAAGGCACATATACCAATCACCGATTGTCTCATGTGACGTGTACGTACACGTACGACTTGGTTCGGAAATACAGTGGAACCTCTCTAAACAGGACACCCTGGGAGGTCCCCAGTGTTTCCGGTGTAGAGAGGCTCCACTGTAATTAAGCACCCCATGAACAGTTTTTGTCATTTCCAATCACGAGCATACACGACAATGATGTAAATTACAGTGAAACCCACTAAACACAATGGGGTTGCCAGGGTGTCCGGTCTAGAGAGTCTCCACTGTGATTAAGCACATCTTGAACAGACACGATAATGACATAAATGACAGTGAAAGTCATGTTAATTAAACACAATGGGATCGCCAGGGTGTCCGGTTGAGAGAGGTTCTATTGTACGATTCAAATCTACATTGAAACTATTTTTCCTAATCGGTTTCATCACTTTCTATGCATATTTAAGTCCCGGTTTTTATGTCATTATGCAAGTGTAATACATAACTTTAGAAATCAAATGGAAGCATATTTGTTTTATTTGTATGTGTTGGCGGCCATCTTGGTCGGCCATATTGGACTGGGGAAAATGTACACCCTATTTGTTTTACACCTCTGTAACATAAACGAGCTAAACTAAGTGACAGTTTTTAACATTGTTTGAATTGCGCTGTGCTCAAACTACAGAGAATACTGTCATTTTATCATACCTTCAACACTGGTATGTTTGGAAACTGGTTTAACCTTTTCAACCCTACAAGCCAGAAACCGAAGATGGGCAAAACCTGCAGATCCAGATTAGCCGACTCCTAATGAGTCGTCTCGTCAGCATCTGTAGGAGTTCTCACTTATACCACCTACAGAACATTCACTGTTTGTCATTAACCCTTTCGCCCCTAAATAACTGGAAAGGATTTTGATACGTTAATTTTGCAACCAATCCAATTGTCACAAAATAGTTTCCAGACTAGTCCATTTATGAAAAGGGTTTTTGTTTTTTCTCAAAAATATAAAAATTACTTTCAAAAAGTGCAGATCCTGATGAGACGGCTCGCTACGAGCCGCCTCATCTGGATCTGCACTGTTTGCATAAACCGCTATAGCGAGCTTTCGGGTTAAAAGGATTAATGGAATCGCCCATGGCCAAAAATTATGATATCCAGGTTTGAAACACAGGTGGAAGACTCGGACCTATGACACAAAAAAAATGCCTATTAAAAAAAATCCCATTACCCCACCCACTTGGTCTCGTACAGTACCATATGCTAATATAAAGGTGAGCATAAATAGGGCCATTATTGAAAAAGCCCTCTCTTTTCCGGCTCGCACAAACACAATAAACATCGATTAAATGTATGACTTCTGTCTCTGGATTTGTTTTAATATGCATTTTTTTTGTGTCATAGGTCCGAGTCTTCCACCTGTGGGTTGAAAGGGTTTAAATGAGATGAATGAACCACTTCTAGTCATGTAAAAGGGAATTATCCAGGCATTCTCATTCACAGTCCGTTGGTATACAATTTCAGTACAGCCTTATCGTCCAGTAGATCCCGGCTTAATGAAAAAGGATACGTACAGACATGTACGAGTATGTGACACAACGCCACACAAATGTGTTTATTCACTGATTGACCAGAGCAGTTCCTGATCAGCTAGCGCTTGCATGTAACTATGAACATAAACATTCAATTGCGACATGTCACAAGTCATGTGATAGTTTAGCTAAAAAGATAGTTCATTATAGATATTTACAGAAATCGTGATATTTTCTGTAAATGGCATGAAATTCTCATTGTCAATGAACATAATAACAATTTTGTGAACTTTCGACGTCATCTAAGAAGGAAATATCGGAATATTTGTTCATGAGATATCGTACATCTTCTTACTGTCTGTTTCACGTTAACCTGCCCAAATTTTTAACCTATTTAAATACCCTAAAACTCCCATTTGTTTACATATAATCATTTTTCAGAAAAATTTAGCATTGAGCCATCTTTTTGTTTTTCGAAATTCGGTCCTAGAATGAAGTAATAGCCCGAAATGATAAAGTGAATGGGGATCTCCCATGTTAAAATATCACGCGCTGAGCAGTTTTCGACATTTTCCTATTGTCGAACAGCTTCCTGGATTTCATCATCAAAATATCGGCAATAACATCGGCTTTATGTGAACAAATCTTACCATTCTGAAAAATATAGGCATCCTGCTTCCATTAGTCGGTGTTTATATATCAATTCCATTAGTAAAGTTCTGGAATTTGGTGAAAATAGAAGATGATGTCGGTCAAATATCTCCAATCTTTGTTGTTACTCGTGATAACAGATGACAACTGAGCGCTGATTGGCTGGAATTCAGTGAAGGCGGCTGGCCTCGAAGCAAGTTCATTTCGCAGGAGGGGAGAACCTGCGATTTTTTTTGTCGAAGCAGTAAGTGTACTGCAAATTTGATTTTGGCGTGGAAATTGTTTTTATGAACACTGTTAACTTTTCAGATGCAATCATTAGAAATTTGTTACATAAACAGTCATGTATTATACTGAGCTTGTGAAATTTGAACAAATTATGGGCCAATTACGTGGAAGCCTGGAAAAACTTCTCTGAATTTGTGGTAACAGAATCATCAATTTATTTTCTGCAAAAACATGTTAAACAAAAACTGTGTCATACATCCAAATACTTATAAGTTCAATGCTAGCTGCTGTTAGAAAGCACCTGTAAGTCACCAAAGTAACTCGTGTGGAGGGCTGAATTGGTTTCTTCTTTGTTTACCCTTTAATGTGACTGTGTCTCAGATGATGTCTCAATATTTTATCTAAATCTAATATGTGTTTTTTCTCGTAAGGCACAGTAAATGGAATAATATATATATTTATATTTCATCACATTCCCAAAAACATGCGTTATATTCAGTTATATATCAAGTACATCAGGCGCGTAGCTGCATTAAGGCACTGCAGGCCCGGGCCTGCAAAATTTTCGAGAAATGGAAAAAAAAAAATGTGCCAGATTGCATCATTTACCTTCTAGTTTCGATATTTTTAAGGGGAGGGGGCATGCCCCCAGACCCACCTAGCATACTTACTCACACCAACGGTGCTCGAAGTCGTCAACCGGGCCTGCAGATTCAAATTGGCTAGCTACGCCCCTGTACATGCATATATCAGAAACTGTGATAAACAGGGGAGATATGTTTGTTTGGTATAATTTGACATTTTCGCAGTACATGTACAAGTAAATAAAAAATGTATGTGATTTTTTTTTGTGAAATAATATAAATCGGTATTGTGATATGGTTTAGAGTTTCCGTACTATGTTGTAGACAAGGTATATACATGCTGACAAGATGGTGTCGCGGGACGACAGCAGTAAGTGTCAGTTTAATTCAATATGTTACAGCTTACAGAACATTATCAGCAATGTATCTGGTATGTACAGACGGAGAAATGAATAAGATTTACGACGATCATTCTCAAAATACCTATGACTATGATAACGTGTTTGTGTCAACATATATACCGTGTCTACACCATATAACAGAAACTTAACACCATATCACAATGCCGTTTTCGAACAGAATCGATAATGTATTATTTTTAAGTTGTGCACTTGTAATTAGTAACCTGAAAGTAAATCCTGTAGATGACTGAATGAGTTTCTTCTTTACCATAAGACTCTGTCTCCTATGATCGCCAGCCTACTATAGGGAGTACCTGTTTAACTGTTACCAGCAAACAATAGTAAATAAGCAAACAAGACATAACAAGTTAATTTCCAATTAAACTGTATTGTTAGCTGTCAGTCCATGATTAATACACTATATTTGGTCGTTTGTTGGGGTTTTAACGACCTATCAACAGCAAAGGTCATTTAAGGTCCGGTCAATGGGTTTAGTTCTAAATCCCACTTATATTAACTACAAATGACGGGGGCGGGGGGGGGGGGGGGGGGTGGGGGGGGGGGGGGGGGGGGGGGGGTCCCAATATCAGAACTGAATATTTACAATAAGGAAAATATATAGTTCAGCCTGAAATCAGAATAATCCTGATATGATTACAGGGTGCTCGCCACACCAGAATCACCAAAGATTCACAGCAAATGCGGAATAATATTTGCTATGCAAATGTTGTAAACTTTCGAAGTTATTTACTGAAAAAGTAACTGTTTCCGCAAATATTGTTCAATAAAAACGTGGATTTTTCACATTACGGTATAGGACCATTGCAGCAATGTCTGTGTCAAAAGTGAAGTAGACCCAAGCAAGGAAACATAAATTATAAGCCATTTACCGAGCTGTAATGTTTAGTGACGCACGGACGGACAAAATGCCTCCAATATACTACACCCCACAACTCGTTGCGCGGGGTATATTAAGCATACAAACTTTCATGTGGAATAATATATATAATTAACATTACAGAGATCGTCGGAAATTTTCATGGAAAATACGGGGATAAAAAATGCCGCATTTTTATTATATAATGGAATTATGGATGACAGTATATGAAGTTTAAAGTTTAAAGTCATCCTGACAGTAACACAGATTGAAAGTAGCCGAAAAAGATGACCCGACGGACATATATCATATGTACATTTGCACGCGAGTTTCTTTTCCAGTGTACATAATAATGCGAAATTGACTGGTCGTCCCATGTCCACAATACAACTACTCGACAGCAGCGTGTGGCATCTCAGTCGTAATATATCACAATAGCAGAGGCGTACCTAGCATTCACGCTTATTGCAACATTGGGGCGTGGATTCTGCTAATACATTAATTGAAGTTCAATGTGTATCTGACTCTTATCAATATGGCTACTGGGTGCAGATACCCTGCTAAATGTGCAAATTATCACTATTATAGCGTACTAGTTTTGCCTTTTGTGTGTATCAAAACCGAAACGAGGGCGGGAAGGCATGCGTGCGACGGGAATAGCTCCGCCATGATCCGCCCATGTGTATGTAGTCTATTTTAGCCGTGTGTATGCCTAAGCGAATTACTGCAGTATTAGGGAGCATTCCTTTCCTTGTCAAACTAGCTTGGGCAAGCTGCTGTACGAATGAACTGAGCACATGATGCGGGTGTGTTTGAGTGGGTAGTGCAATAAATACATATTTATTGCACGGATGCGGCGAAATCCTTTGATCTCCGCAGTGTGCTAACTGCCGGAGATCACTGTCTGGATACACAAATATAGCATATTTTCATATTTTTCCATGAAAACACATCTTGGTATTTCATTTAGTAGAAAACTATTCAATAATTGCTGTCTGTTGATGTGTGAACAGTAGTGTGATTTTATTTTACCCAATTAAAACTTTGAAAAACCCAATTGCTTCAGAAATGATGGAGAAAAAATACTCAATTACTAATTTCTTATCTGGAGCCCTGCACATATGTGAAGGTGAAAGGGATCTAACACGTCTTAATGTGCCGTTTATCACAACATTGATGGAGTGTAGAATGCATGAAAAGGTAAAAGGGTTTACTGTCCCAGCAACAACTAAGGTCATGTTGAGATGTGACCTCGACTTCAAGTCTCTTCCAGTGGAATGGAAATTCAAATACAATGTACTATAAAACTATTTTTCCCTGCCTAGTGCTGGGATTGAACCCACAACCCAGCGCTCCAGATAAGGTGCGTATTGGCATATTGTACACACTTATTTTAGCAGAATACGCATTGATTATCAGAAGTGGGAGTATGAAATACTCACAACAATGCGAAAATACGCATATTTGAGAAACTGTGACAAATTGGTTAACCGAAAAGTGTGAAGGACGGACAGACGGACAGACGGACGGTCCAAACACTATATGCCACCCGTTTCTTCGAAACCCGGTGGCATAAAAATAAATATACATCAGATAAAAACGTAATTTTTATTTAGTGTAACATAGAGATCTACATATCTATAGTATAGATTTCAACAAACAAGGCCTTTGAAAGCTTTTTCACAAGAACTCGTGTTACAAACGCCTGTGCGCTCTCAATTGCCTTCATTGGTTCCATCTGAATGGCTACAGCGATGACAGCAGACAACATTTCAGACAAAACCATAATTCTAAACTTATTACCATTGAAAAATACAGCCCAGTTTGTCACATTTACTGACCAACTTAATTTCACAATAATCGATTGCGAAGACCCCTTACTCATAACCATTGGACTCGTCCACATCGGAATTA
The DNA here is from genome assembly GCA_029237695.1 of Conchocele bisecta. Lineage (NCBI taxonomy): Eukaryota > Metazoa > Mollusca > Bivalvia > Lucinida > Thyasiridae > Conchocele > Conchocele bisecta. The sequence goes on along the minus strand of CM055268.1, from coordinate 22,380,485 downwards.
CCGCCATCTTGTTTTGACACACGAAAAAATACCGACGGTTCATTCAAAACAGAACAGATTTAGGACATTTATTTTAACTGACAACTAGAAACAAATGTGTAATTACAATTTAGAATGTTCAGAAAGTGTAGTAGGTATTAAGTCTCATTCCGAACCATTATGTTTATAGTTGCTTATTTGTTCTTGACATTTTGAAAATCGGTCAAATTGTCAATTCTTGCAAACCAGACGGACATTTGTATGGCAAGTTTCGTCCGTGGCAGTTTTTTTTAAATAACTTAATTATTTGACGGATTTTCGTGAAATAAAAAGCAGGCTCATTTCTAAAAAACTGCTTTGCATAGTTTTATGAAAAAAATAAATAAGTTTGGCGTGTTTTGATAGCAATAAATTTTGGGCAGCATTCCATGAAACAGACAATAGGTACAAAGTCGTATGGTTTGTCTCAATTAGTGGCGACACACATAGTTTCGATAGCGAACACGGTAGACCTTGATATAATCAGATATAATCATTTAGTAATATATATTTTACTGATAGTGACTCGCGGTGGTATCAGGCTATTTTCATATGCAAATGAGGCATGATATATTTTAATTATTTATACTAATTAAATGCGTCAGCTCCAAAAAATGTTTTTTCGACAGATTATAAAGTATGATCATAGTACATAAAAAACAAATAGAGAGAATATATAACAATGTCCGTTAACATTTTAAGGACACACGGTTATCGCCCCTGATATCACTGTGGGAATTTACGTCTGACATAAACTGTATAATATTGCAACAACATGCATGAAATTTGAATCAAATATGGCGTCATAGATGGCCGTGATGTTGAGTATTGCATCTTTCTGTTACTTTGCAGGAAACTACATTAATCTAGAATCAATATATATCGTATGTCCGTCCGTACCAAGATTAACATCAGTACAAATATGTACCACGTCTGCTATGTCTGTAACAGCTTGACATGTGCACAGAATTACCGAGGGCGATCCTCGGAATACCGGACGTTAGCTAGCATTGCCTAATAAGCTTTATATCAAACGAGCCTGTCATTCTATATATGTGGTTGTTACTGGAGGAGTTGGGCTTATGGATTTCGCGACCAGTGCAGATCAACATCAGCATGTGCATCCGCACAGTCTGATCAGGATCTGCACGGTTCGCCGTTATATCAATGAAACACTTGGTATGCTTTTAACTACTACACTGGTCACAGATCCCATAAAACCCATTGTCGAGTCTCATCCGTATATTCGTGGGTGATTGGTCAGGCGAACGTGACGGGGTAAATTAACGGTAGGGGTTCCTCCAAATAGGAATCACGATTTGCCTTGTTTGGCCCCCAGGTACGTTTTTATCTTTGGCTCTTTTGTTATCTGGGTGTTGAATTGGGTTATTGCCCATTATAAAAGTAGTAGGATTATTACTGATCCTACTGCTTTGGGAGAGGGCCAAGTGATTCTGGTGTGGCGAGGACCTGGCATCAGATGAGTATTATTCTGATTTGAGGGCTGAATATATACATGTAGTTTTTTTATTGTAAATATTCTGTTATGATTTTAGGATTTCACCCCTTGTTACGCGAACCATGGAAACACATTTAACCCTTTCAACACCACAGGCCTGTATATTTGTATTGGCAAACAGTGTATATCCAGATGAGCCGGCTCGTGATGAGCCGTCTCATCAGGATCTGCACTTTTTGTAAGCAATTTTCATATTTTTGAGAACAAAAACACCCCATTTTCATAAATGTACTAGTCTAAAAATCATATTGTGACAATTAGATTGGTCGGAAAATTAACATATCACAGTCAATTCCAGTTACTTATGGGTGAAAGGGTTAAATGACTTTCTGCATCATACAGTAGCGTCCGAGTTTGTGTTTCGAGTTTACACATGATGTGTTGGTTTGGCACACATTTGGATCACGCTCTCGCTACGTTTGCCAGATGAGGCGATCGCCGGGGAGCGTCTCACCCACTAAATTAGGCGATCGCCACGAAGGTCAAGGGCCCCAAGGTCAAGGTCAAATATGAGGAAGACCACAATTATTGATACAGCCACGGTCACCAGGGTCAATGTCACACAAATGACAATGGGTGGATAGCCATCAAAGCGAGGAAGCTATTGGTGAAGACTGGTCATGATCAGACTAACGGATCAGGAGTTATTCAACATTTGGACGTACATCCAAACTTATTGACACGAAAATCAAGGTCACCAAGGTGACGGTCACTGTCACATGAATGACAATGGATGGATAGCGATCAATGTGAGGAAGCTGTTTATGAAGTTTGTCCAAAATTGTCGACACCAAGCTGAAGTCACCAAGGCCAAGCTCAGCTTAAATACATAATAAATAGATATCCGTCAATGTGAAGAAGCTATTGATGGCGTTTGGAGACGATCCGACTAACCGATCAAGAGATATTCAGCATTTGGGTGTACGTCTAAAACTATTGACATGAATGTAAATGTCACCAACGTGAAGGTTGTTAATGTCCCCCCCCCCCTCCCTCCGAACGAGACTAGACGGATATACATGTATATCGATGTGATCAAGCTATTTATGAAGTTTTGGACGTACGTCCAAAATTATTGACACAAACGTTAATGAAGGTCAATATCACCTATCGCTATTGATGAAGTTTGGTAATGATCCGACTAACGGATCAAGAGATATGCGAAATTTGGACAATGCCCAAAATGTTCGTCCACACTTGATGACGACGACGACGACGACGACGACGACGACGCAGGAATTGTGATAGCTATGTCTCACTTTCCACTATCGTGGGTGAGGCAAAAAAAATGGGTGTGTTGTTTCTGTTCGTAGCCGCGTTTTATCTTCCCTACGTATGTGCAGTCTCATGAAAAGTTTTGGGTGTTTGTTTCAATGCGTAGGCATATGTTTTTAAAGGAAAAGTTCACGGCATGAAATCACTGCCTTTTCATTGCCTCAGAAAACCATGAAACGGAAAACGTTTTGAACACGTTAACACTCGGGGAAAACCCATTTTAGACGTTGCAAACGGAAATACAGATATCTGATAGGCTAAAAGGAATACTGGAAACGCGCATGTGTGCCACGGTTAGACGATATTCGCTTCTAGGTGTCGTTTCAACAAACTTCGTACGACTAAAATATTCGTAAATGCAAATTTAGGGTCGTGCGGTAATTTCAATTTATGGATTTACATTTATGCAGCATATGCTCAATTCATGTAAATCCAATAATTGTTGACAAGATAATATTGTTAATGTGAAATGTGACTATCATAATGTTGCACTTACGAACATTTTAGTCGTACGAAGTTTAGTGAAATGGCCCCCTGGTTTCCAATGTGAACACAAACGCTACTGACCATGCATTTTTATTAAATAAAACACACACGGTTTTCCAATTTTAATATTATTTTCTAAATATTTGCACCATGTATATAACAACAATAGACAGCTAAGTGATAGTCGTACATTGTGTAAGGATGTCGACTACAAATAGGACACGTCAGGTCTTATTTGCTATGGTGGCATATTTCTGCCATCTACTTAAGGCGATAATGCGATAGTTAAGTCGTCTTACTACACCTTATATTAAGTCATCTTAACTACATAATTATCGCGTTCAAACCAGATAAATTGGACGCGATAACTAGCACGAAATATCGTCAAAAACGTGATACTGCCCACTAACGACATTGATTTCATAACACTTTATCTCGTCCAGATCAGTTAGTAAGTCGTCTTATTGTCTTTATTCGACGAGAACATTTATGAAAATTGATATTAAAAACCGATGTCACACTAGTGGACAGTATCACGGTTGTTTCAAGATTTTGTGACAGTTATCGCTTCCGATTTACCTCGTCCTGACCAGTTAGTAAGCCGTTTTGACGCGATATTTATGTAGTTAAGACGACTTATAAGGCACAGTAAGATGACTTAGCTATCATGTTATCACGTTATGTCGATGGTAGAAATATGCCACCATAATGTTCAGATAATAACAGTAATTGTTTTGTCAGCGAAACATACCAGGCAAAGTGTATAATGATATTTAATATAGGCAATACATTTCATAATGCACTCAATATGCTTATGTTCTATACGGATTGAGGAACAGGCGAAATGTGTAGCAACTTAAGCCAGGGTTATTCGAGCAATGTAATACTGAAACTGGAAGACATGGCTCTTATATAGTATCTGTATATGTTGTCCGGTAGTTATAACCATACAGTCTAGAAACACTTCCTGTGCACAATGGACGGGCCGGATTCGTCGTATTCCTGTTTGCTGATCCACATCTGTTGGAAGGTGGACAGGGACGCCAAGATGGAACCGCCGATCCACACAGAGTACTTCCGCTCCGGAGGGGCGATAATCTTGATCTTCATTGTAGGTGGCGCCAGGGCGGTAATCTCTTTCTGCATCCGGTCGGCGATGCCGGGGAACATGGTGGAGCTGCCGGACAAAACGGTGTTGGCGTACAGGTCCTTACGGATGTCCACGTCGCACTTCATGATGCTGTTGTACGTCGTCTCGTGGATACCGGCCGACTCCATACCAATGGAACGATGGCTGGAATTCAGCTTCCGGGCACCGGAAACGCTCGTTGCCAATGGTGATGACCTGACCGTCGGGGAGTTCGTAGCTCTTTTCCAAGGAGCTGGAGCTGGCGGCGGTCTGCATTTCCTGCTCAAAGTCCAGGGCAACGTAGCACAATTTCTCCTTAATGTCTCTCACAATTTCCCGCTCGGCGGTGGTGGTGAAGGAATATCCACGCTCAGTGAGGATTTTCATGAGATAGTCAGTGAGGTCTCTGCCGGCCAAGTCCAATCGGAGAATGGCGTGGGGGAGGGCGTATCCCTCATAGATCGGCACGGTATGTGTGACACCGTCACCGGAGTCCATGACAATACCCGTGGTTCGACCGGAGGCATACAGGGACAACACGGCCTGGATGGCGACGTACATGGCTGGCGCGTTGAAGGTCTCGAACATTATCTGCGTCATCTTTTCGCGGTTGGCTTTGGGGTTGAGCGGGGCTTCTGTGAGCAGGACTGGGTGCTCCTCCGGGGCGACCCGGAGTTCGTTGTAGAAGGTGTGATGCCAAATCTTCTCCATGTCGTCCCAGTTGGTGACGATGCCGTGCTCGATGGGGTACTTCAGGGTGAGGATGCCTCGCTTGCTCTGCGCCTCGTCTCCCACGTAGCTGTCCTTCTGGCCCATGCCCACCATGACGCCCTGGAAAAATAAAAGTATGAGATGTCCGTATGTAGAGTGGTCGACAGTGAGAAAACACTATAGTATATGGACATGTGTTAACTACAACACAGTATTGTGTTTGCGACTGTTGAATAAATTATTCTCCGTCCGCATTATATCGTTTTGGACTAAATTCAATGGTGCAGTACTCCACGCCAGTGTAAAATGTTTTACGTCCAAAAATGTACAGATTTCCTGACGAGATGCAATTCAGAGGATAACTATCGCATAGACGAGTTTTCGTCTCGTAACCAGCGCTTTTTCCGACGTCTTCCCGGTGGAGATTTTAGAGCAAATTCTTTCTGAGGCTCGTAAACTATAAGCTAAATTAAGTAATTGTATTTTTACATAGGGTATACACCTATGTATAGGGATCGCCTCCGAAAGTTAGCCACGCCCCAGACCCCCCTCGATGCGGTGGTAGGTAGTGATATCTTGGAGTAACCATAACAACAAAATGCATTGTGTTACTCAACGTTTAACTGTCATACGCAACCGCTAATTGAAAATAATATAATGAAAAACTATTTGCACTGCACAATATCAACAACGGATGTTCTACGTACAAAAATACATCGGATTATTTTGTTGCGCGTGATTTGCCCCCATTTGCGGTCATCGCTAAATTTAGTAACAGAGTTAACTCCCCTCTGAATACTCTCCGAAACAAGCGACGCGTTTAACACACAAACTACATCAAGTTTGACCTTCCGACAGCCTATTTTTAAACTCACCCGACACCTGTGTGAAACAAAGCTCGCACGTGTAGGTCTAACTGATGCTTAATCCTCATTCTCTCTCTTTATCGATGGATTTACAGCGGATTTTAGTGACATTCCCGAATTCGGCCTGATTGACATTTGTCTATGGTGGCCAATACACGCCAACATGAGTGTCAATTCTACGTTCAGGGAAGGGGGTCAATAAGTCAGTATTTAAGGTGATAACTTACAGTCAGGGAACAAATTAATGACAGTATAACACATCCAGCGTATATTAATACCCATATTAATGCAAGTACTGAAATAATACAACAAAAAATCTAACAAGTTTGGGCTTCCATACATTGAAAATGTTGTCCCAATGACGTCATTTGTATGTTTTAATATATTCGATCCGGGGCCAACTATTTCATTCACAAAACAGAAGTAAACTTGGCGATGTACCGATAAGGCATTTTCAGGCGCGACACCGCTTCCGTGGCGGAATTATTGTAACTATTGCTCTTCAATCAGTTTTCAATATATCTATAATGATCATAGATATCTGGAATCTGTATACTTGAATTGATGATGTCTTCTGATATTGCTGTGCATAATCTGTAATGTTGTTGAATGTTTTGGTACATACTGTAGCAGTGCATACTGTACTTCAAGTTGTGCCATATCAATAGTTTACCCCTTTACCATTAAAACGCTGAAAAATAAAATTGCCGTCTGCTCATTTTGTTTATTTTAATCTCTTTAAAAATCTGTTTCGGCAGCGCAGTAGAATCGAGGAGAAAATATAAAAATATTTAAAACAGCAGACGACAATTGTCGTTTCCAGCGCTTTACATGCCCACTCAGTAAGCCAAAAATGTCATTTATAGGAATTAAATAAGTGTATAACTGATAATGACGCGCTGTGGTATCAGGCTATTTTCATATGCAAATGAGGCATGATATTTTTTAATTATTTTTATACTAAAGAAATGCGTCACCTGAAAAAATAATATTTTCGACAGATTTTAAAGTATGATCATTGCGCATCATAAAATAAATACAGAGATTAAATAGTAATGTCCGTTGACATTTTAAGCAAACACGGTTATCGTCCCTGATATCAGTGTGTAAATTTACGTCTGATATAAAATGTATAATAATGCCAATCAGTACGTGGGATAATGGCGCATGAATGTTTATTTTGCCAGGAAATGTCTCAGATGATGTCTCTGATGTAAAGAACATTTTGTACCTACTAAGTGGGCATGTACCTTTAAGGGTTAATGAAACTGCAACACCAACAATCAATCAATCAATCAATCAATCAATCAATCAATCAATCTAGTTTAATCTTGTAGTACCCTATGTTCAGTACTTTCAGTACTTTGATTTCAACTTGTAATTACTATATTGCTTTCATGATATCCGATACATTAAGAAAATACAGAAACATACTGTATTGAATATATCAAAGTATATATTCTCAGACAAATTAATGGAATGAGAGAGAGAGAGTCAGTCATAATTGTGGAGTCGAGCATCATATGTGACTAATACATGTTTTCCCCAGGTGTTGATGCAAGGACCTTACATATTGCACGTCATATGACAATAATCTGCTGCCATGAAACAGATATCACACAAAGACAAATAGCAACGGGTGCTCATGATGTACCACCTACCACAAGTTCCAGGGCAGAGGAAGATACGCGAGTGTGACTGGGGAGAAATGTGGCTTATGGAGTTTGCGACCAGTGTAGATCCAGATCAGTCTGTGCATCCGCACAGTCTGATCAGGATCTGCACTTTTCGCAATGTAATCAGTGAAACAGACGCCATGCTTCAACCAAACACAGAGATCGTTATCAGACGACAGGAGCGTGCTATTTGATCAGGAGCTACACTGGTCACAAATCCCATAATTCCAATTTCTCCTTTCACAGACACAAGTTGACATTAATGTGTGCCTTCGGTTGACCATAGGGATGCTACACATAGGTTAGGAGCGTTTCGATTATTGGGGGGGGGGGGGGTGGGGGGGGGGGGGTGGGCAAACTATTTTGTTACATGTAAAATTATATAGGTTCGGTATAATATGCTACAGTACACTGTCCTGTACAACATGACATTTTGTATATATAGCAAAGATATACATGATGTAGTGATGCAATTAAATATACCGCATGATTGTGTTAGTTTTATGTTACGCCCTAATACTAGCGTAACATATAACCAGAAATACAGAGTACAATTGTACATAACCCATTACACGTAATAAGATAAGGCGTACAAATGGTCAGCTTACACTTACACTCCAACAAATACATAGAATGTAAGCTTTTTTATTTTGTATTTTGTAATACCGATGATGTTATACATATTAGCAGGTTACATACAAATAGCCAGTTAAATTCCCGCGAACGATACATTAATTGGATGAATAAACGATTTCAGGCTGTGACATTGGTCAATGTATGACATACCGAGAGGGTACGTTGTAATGGATTGGTGCCCGAGGTTGAGGATGTTTTGTGACTACGATACCATTATTCTATTTTGACTTAGCGTTTTGAGCAGCAATCACCTTGCTAAGAACAATTTGCCCAAAAGGGAGTAGGTACAAAACCTTAAGGACCCGATATACCTGATCATCGTTTGATTCAAAGATAATTGCTTCGCAAATATGATAGAATATGTGTATGTTATACACATATATGTGAATACTGCCTTGTTGCTGTATCCTATACGGCACATGGAATGGTCAAGTCGGCCGGCCATCTTTGTGTGTTCCAGCCATCAGCCAGTTTCACCTGTTCTGCCGTTTGACAAAGAACTCAAAATATGAAGTAGAACATATGATATAAAGTAGCTAATCACATGTAGAAAAGCCAGGAGAACGGACTCCTATCAATTATATTATACCAAACTGTAAAATATGTCAGTTTTTTGGACAGGTTTCTGCCTGTGTTTTTTTACAACATGAACCACCATTATAAATAACTCATACACAGAAAATCGCACAGTGTATCACTTTTACCTGGCAAACCACACAACACATACCATATATACCCACTACTGTACTCTGTTATTAGCTATCAAATGTAGGCAGTTACCTGAGTGTATTGTCCCTGGTATCTACTCACCTACTATGCAAGTAGATGTGGCTTTACCTATGGTAGCATGTACAATAACATAGACTGCGCATCAGATTGAGAAGTTTACACATCAACATTTATTTTGATATTGATGGGAGAAATTCTCAGATATATCGTCTTTTGTATAATTTGCTGGCATAATACTTATAGCTTGCCGTTGTCATATGTGTCTATTATGTATTGCACCAATATGAATATAGCATATGTGAATATTGTCGTGTTTCTGTAGCCATCGTACTGTTTCACCACTTTGTGCGTTTGACACATATAGCAAATAATATGACAGTAAACCAAATACAATCTGGTGGAATACATACATGTACTAGACAGATGTGACAACGCCAAGCTATAAATAATGCCAGCAAACTTTACAAAAGACGAGATATTTGATCATTTCTCCCATCAACCTCAAAATAAATGTTGATGCGTAAACCTTTCAATCTGACGCACAGCCTATTGTTAGTGTACACATTATACATATGTAAAGCCATATCTACTCGCATAGTAGGTGAGTAGACACCAGGGACAAAACACTCGGGTAACTGCTTGAATATCACTGGATTTGATACCTAATAACTGAGTACAGTAGTGGGTACATGTGTATATGGTGTGTGTGTTGTGGGTATATATGGTATGTGTTGTGTGGTTGGCCAGGCAGGTAAAAGTGATACACTGTACAGATACACATTTTCTGTGTATGAGCGTATTTACAATGGTGGTTCATGTTTTTAAAAACACAGGCACATGCCTGTCCAGAAAACTGACATATGTTACAGTCTGGTGTAATATAATTTATAGGAGTATGGGGCCCGTTTCACTAAACTTCTTACGATACTAACTTTCTTACGTCTACGATACTTTTTTCGTACGAACTTCTTGCGAACTTCTTACGTGCGTTTCACTACCATGTTCGTGCAAAATTTCGTAAGTTACGAACTTCTTAAGATCTCTTCAGTATTGGAAATCAATCAAGCCATTTGACTGTAAACTTCCGGTCCGACTCTGACAACAAGACGACAACTGTCAAATAAACTTCCTTAGCCCAGCATGATGAAAACCAGGACAGTGAATTGGACCGACACTGAGTGTCCCATCCACGGCCCAGGGTGTTCGGAATCCTGGCCACACTGTAAAAGGTTGTTTTTTTTTTACAGTTGGTCATGTCTTGTTCCTCGGTGGGAAAACTGATGTTGTCCAGTCGATTATTGATGGCTGAGACAACATCATTAATACACCGAGAAACTGAACTCCTAGAGACACCGTGGATGTCGCCGGCCTTGGCGTAGTACTCACCCTTCGCCAGGTAGCGCAGGGTAACCAATGTCTGCAAAGTTTCAAATGCTTGAGTCTTTGATAATCTCAAATGTGATTTTTATTTGCTTTAGCTTGTTACTGTATGCTATACGGGGCATGCAGTTGCTATATTGGCCATCTTAGTGTATGCAATTCATCAGTAACTTTTACCTCTTGTGGCATTTGACGCATACCACAAATAATTTGACATACCCATAAATACTGGTTTGTGCAACGTCCTATTGGTTGTTTTAATCACACTTATATACAAAGTCTGGCCAAGTGGCTTCTGTGCGGTATGGACCTGGATCCAGGTCGGGTTATTCTAATTTCAGGGCTGAATATTTCGATGTAAATATTCCATTCTGATGTTGGGACCCCCCTCCCCCCCCCCCCCCCCCCCCCAATGCAACAGATTGCATACGGGATCGAATCAGTTGGCCAGGCCTTACATTACCTTAAAGGTACATGCCCACTCAGTAGAATCTGTTCTTTATATGAATTAAATAAGTATATAATTGTGTCACTATTCCACCAGTTCTACATATTACGAGTGCCCGTTATACATTATATAATTAGTTTACTGATAGTGACTCGCGGTGGTATCACGCTATTTTCATTTGCAAATGAGGCATGATATTTTTTATTTATTTATGCTAATTAAATGAGTCACCTGACAAAATAATATTTTCGACAGGTTATAAAGTATGATCATTGCACATCAAAAATTAAATACAGATAATTAATAGTAATGTCCGTTAACATTTTAAGGAAACACGGTTTATCGCCCGTAATATTAGTGTGGAAATGTTGTCCGATATGAAATGTATAATAACGCCAATCAATACGTGGTATATTGGTGAATGAATGTTTATTTTGCCAGAAAATGTCTCAGATGATGTATCTGATGTAAAGAACATTTTGTGTCTACTGAGTGGGCATGTACCTGTTGAATAGCTTTCTGGCATAATATTTATAGCACGCTGTTGTCATATCTGTCCATAATGTATTGCACCACTTTTTCTGTCATATTATTATATGTATGTGTCAAACGGTCGAAGTGATGAAACTGTAAGATGGCTGTACATACAAAGATGGCGGAGATGGCAACTCGATGTACCATATAGTATACAGTAACAAAACATGTTGTTTTCTCAAAATGTTTTGGAAATGGCTGCGAACATTAGACGGACATGGGTAATATTCCTAATATGACAACAAATTACATATATTACTTTTGAAAGTTATTTGATTTGTGTTTTCGTCCATTTCACCCCTACACCACTCTACAATTATAGTGAATCATTGCTCTTTAAACCACATTATATCAGGCTGCATTTGCTGGCTAACTGATCAGAAAGTAAAATTATAGTGAGTCACTACTCTATAAGCTACGTTATATCAGGCTGCATTTGTTGGGATAACTGATAAGCATCTACAATTATAAGCCACGTTATATCAGGCTGCATGTTTTGGGTTAACTAATCAACAGCTACACTTATAGTAAGTAACTACTCCATAAGCCACGTTATATAGCAGGCTGCATTTGTTGGGCTAACTGATCAACAGCTACAATTATAGTGAGTAACTACTCCATAAGCCACGTTATATAGCAGGCTGTATGTGTTGGGCTAACTGATCAACAGCTACAATTATAGTGAGTAACTACTCCATAAGCCACGTTACATAGCAGGCTGCATTTGTTGGGTTAACTGATCAACAAGTACAATTATAGTGAGTAACTACTCCATAAGCCACGTTATATAGCAGGTTGCATTTGTTGGGTTAACTGATCAACAACTACAATTATAGTGAGTAACTACTCCATAAGCCACGTTATATAGCAGGCTACTCCATAAGCCACGTTATATAGCAGGCTGCATTTGTTGGGCTAACTGATCAACAGCTACAATTATAGTGAGTAACTACTCCATAAGCCACGTTATATAGCAGGCTGCATTTGTTGGGTTAACTGATCAACAAGTACAATTATAGTGAGTAACTACTCCATAAGCCACGTTATATAGCAGGCTGCATTTGTTGGGTTAACTGATCAATAGCTACAATTATAGTGAGTAACTACTCCATAAGCCACGTTATATAGCAGGCTGCATTTGTTGGGCTAACTGATCAACAAGTACAATTATAGTGAGTAACTACTCCATAAGCCACGTTATATAGCAGGCTGCATTTGTTGGGCTAACTGATCAACAGCTATACGCCACATTGTATCAGGCTGCATTTGCTGGCTAACTGATCAGCAGGTACAAGTATAGTGAGTCACTATTCTATAAGCCACGTCATATCAGGCTGTATTTGCTGGACTAACTGATCAAAAGCTACAAGTATAGTGAGTCGCTACTATATAAGCCACGTTATATCTGGGTTGCATTTGCTGGCTAACTGATAAGCAGCTAAAGCTAGAAAATCGGATCTGTCTACGCACTTAGGGCCCCTATATGTGATTTGAGAAACTTACAAAAACTTCCAAAAAATAAACACACGAACACACAGACGGATAGACAAAACATAAACAAATAAAAATAAACAGACGAACGGACGTACGATCATCATCAGTAGTGAGGGTAATTGTATTAATGGTGAAGGATGTATCGTTACTAAGTAATGCCAAACATAAACGGACAGACAGACAGACGGAAGGATAGGGCGAAGCACACAAAGGGCGAAATATGCACCGCCGATAAAAAAATCTTCGTGCGACAGCCCAATAACTATCGTAGACTTACGAGGAAAGTTACGAACTTCACAAAAACGTTCGCACGAAATTGACGTTAGTGAAACGGTAAAATGCGCCAAAGAAGTTCGTACGATAATTTCTTATCGTAAGAAGTTGAGTGAAACGTGCCCCTGTTCTCCTGACTTTTCTACATGTGATTAGCTACATTATACCATATGTTCTACTTCACATTTTGAGTTTTTTTTGTTCAACGGCAGAACAGGTGAAACTGGCTAATGGCTGGAACACACAAAGATGGCCGGCCGATTTGGTCATTCCATGTGCCGTATAGGATACAGAAACAAGGCAGTATTCACATACATGTATATGTTATACACATATTCTATCATATTTGCGAAGCAATTATCTTTGAATTAAACGATGTTCATGTATAGAACGGGTCCTTAATGGGCAACAAAATAATTCCACATATTGTTATAAAATAGAGCGTAATATACGCAATGAGATTCTCTGTTGTTTAATTCTTCAAATAAGTATATTGCACAGGTTAGTTTCAGCACATTGGTGTCAATGTGAAATTTAACAAGAGTTATCAGAAGACAACGAAGCTCGCCTGTTGGCAGCCTTCACTCAAACTTTGCACAGTTGTATGAAAAACATGAATATTATATAACTTGACCTTGAACGATATTCAACTTATGCTCCGGACAAGAAACGAAAAAAAGAAAAGAAAAAAGAGCGATAACTAAAAGAAATAACGATGAAATTATCCAAATTAGCGATGCTAATGCTAGACCTTTGACTCAATATATTGTATGCGTGTGTGAAGTTTTGTTAAAATATTGCAGTAGTAGTAAGGGAGTCAAAATGATACCACCTACCGTGGTATCGTTATACCACCTACCGTGGTATCGTTTATAACCCTCTATAATACCCCCACCACCCCCGAAAATCAAACAATTGGTTAACGAGGAAAACTGGGTCTCCCGACAGCAAATTTATGAATTTTTGGAGAAAATAATTTTGAGAAGAGGGAGTCCCAATTATATTGGTAATTGACTTTTGAAAAAAGTCGAAATCATTCATGCAAGTACAATAGTTTATATTCCTCATTTTTCTTCTCCGATATAGCTAATTTATTTCGCAGATCAGCAACTAATTCTACCAGCTCTATTCTACCACGTTCACCTTTAGCCACCTGACAGCGTAGTTGCTTATGTCTACAAAGAGTTTGGGCACTAACGAATTTACAAGGGCATCTAGGGCATTGAAATTGTGGGGGGACACAAGGAAACTTTCTACGTCTCGCTAGATGCCTCGTAGATAGTCTTTACACGTAAACGTTCTTACAACAAGTCTCACACTCCATTATATATGTATATAAAATTTATCTGTTCAATTGGACGTCAAAAAAACATTATGTAAATTTTTGACGTCCAATTGAACAGATAAATTTTATAGGTTATACAAAAGTATATATACAAAAGTATAATACAGAAAATATGATAACGCCAGAAACTAGAGCAGAAATAGAAAGTTTGAGAAAGAGAAGCCGAATCTCTAGGGATTACTTATAGTACACGGTTGAGAGTTAGGGGGTTGACAAAGCTGATAAATGCCACAAAGAATGAGGCGTTTATGAAGCGGTTTTACCCGCGCCTATAAAAGAGGGGCATTTACAAACATCTCACTAGCGGATGAAGTTGGTAACAGAATTCAAAAAGAAAGTATTGCGGAGTTAAGGGCTAGTGTAATAAAACCTTCAAGCACCAATAATTTGTCCCAAATTAGACACACAGGTGGCCCAATACAAAATAAAAGATCTCTCGTTCGCGCGATAGTGGAAAAAGGTGAAGAAAGATTGGGGCTCTCACGATGAAACATTGGAAAAGTTAGAAAATGGAAGACGGTAGTTACATTATCCTTTCGTAAAAACATTAACATTAACGATCTGAACGCATGTCCCTGAAACTCGCTCCGTTATCTAACAACCAATTTTTATTTGAGATATTCATATTCTTACAAGCTAGAACATATGGAGGAAATTAAAAATGGAAAACCTGTAACTATAATAATGCACAAAAATCTCGGTGGTAGCGAACCACTATCATCAATGAAAACGATTAAAAAATGGCTGTCAGATAAGGAGCAAACACGAATAATGTCCGATAAAATAGACAGACCGAATACAAAGTGGAAGTTTGTAAGATGGGTAGAGGTTTTCGTAAAGCTAATACAGGGTAGTAGGGGAAAAGATTTGGGACTACAATCCAAAGAAGCGGCAGGAGGAGAACTTCCAGAATGGCTGAAGAATAAAAAAGGTATGTATTCTTTAGATAAGTATAATGACGACCTTTGTCTGTTCAGGTGTCTAGCTATGCATATGACAGATAAAAGACCCGACAGATGTACAGAAAAGGCGAAAGAACTTAGTAAGCAATATTTTGGTAGTAATGTGGTTTCACCAATTCCTTTTTCAGATCTGAAAAAGGTTGAAGAGTTTTTTAAAATCGGTATAGAAGTATATCAACCCACCCAATGTAACGTATGGTGGTTGAAAAAGGTACCAGCGCACTATAAGGCAATAGGTAATAAAAACCAATGACAATAGGACTGTTTAATAATCACGCATTTCTAATAAAAAACCTTAAAAACCTATCTAAAATTTACGCCTGCGATAATTGCAAGCAGAAATTCACGAAAGCGAGTAATATGAAGAGACACGGACCAAAATGTATGAAAGGTGAGACAAAAGTAGTATGTGATGGTAATTATTTAGAGCGCCCGCGTTCGTCGTTCGAGAAAGCGTTCTACCCAATAAAAAGTTCTAACAGTTATGGGGCGATCGATTGGATGTACTCTGTGGAAAAGCGCGAGGGAATTCACATTCACCACGAACAGTGTGGACACGGGGGTAAAGAAAGATGGATTTTAGGAGCTCCAGTAGATGGATACTGTCCAGAAACCAATACCGTATATCAATATCACGGCTGTTACTGGCACGGGTGTGAGATTCATGCAAAACATAGAAAAGAAGAACGCGCATCCACTATGAGAAGAGATACACTTATTAGAAGAAGCAAAGAATTCAACCTAGTAGTTATGTGGGAATGCGAATTTCAAAGAACTGGTAAAGACATAAAGATCGGTTGCGACACTACTCTTTATCCATATCAGATAGTATACGATTTTGAGGCATATCTCAACCCAGAATTTGAAACTCTCGGTAATAATCTAGAGTACGAAGCCGAGCACGTTCCGGTAAGCGTTAGTATAGGAGATAATTTCTCAGGAACAGTAACTCATATTTGTGATAAAGATCCCGCAAAACTTATAGAAAAATTCGTAGAAGATTTAAAAGTCAGGGGAAAAGCTATAAGAGAAGAAGTGTGGTCAAGATATGGGTTTAATACAGAACATTTACGTAAAAACCAAATCGCCAAGATCGAACAGTGGATAGAGCAAGTACCGGTTATAGGTTTTAACAGCAGTAAGTACGATATAAACTTAATAAAGAAATACCTAGTAGGCGAACTGGCATCAACAACAAAGAAAGTAATGGTCGGAAAACGTGCAAACGCAACAATATTTCTATTTACTCCAGAGTTTAGATTTCTTGATGTAATACTTTATCTAGGACCCGTGTAAGTTTACGATAGTTGGATAAAAGCCTACGAATGCAAAGGACAGAAATCTTTCTTTCCTTATGAGTGGTTCGATTCTCCAGACAAACTGGATTACCCAGGACTACCGGATATAGAGAATTGGTATTCCAAACTATCTGGGAAAATTTTAATAGATGAAACAGAATTAAGTAAATGTCGTAGAATTTTCGAAGAAAATAATATGAAAACTTTCAGAGATTGGTTGAAATATTATAACGATTTAGATGTAGCACCGTTCCTAGAAGCGGTGGAAAAAATGTGTGAATTTTATAAACACAGAGGTGTGGATATTTTCAAAGATGCGGTAACACTACCTGGAGTAGCTATACAATATTTATTGAGAGGAACCATTAAAGAACAAAAATCTTCAAAGACGATTATACCGGAGGATGCTCTATATGCACCAAAAGAAGAAAACATGCGAAATGATGAAGGACGCTCTAGTTGGTCGGTCCATCAATAGTATTTACACGATATGCAGAAGCTGGTGTTTCAAATATTAGAGTGGGTTCCAAAACCGTGCAAGGCGTGTTTTGGGGTACGACGCAAACGCGTTATATTTATCTACGTTAAATAAAGAGATGCCGTGTGGGAGAGAAACTATACACCATATAGATACCCCACATAACCCTAAATTTATTAAAAAGTTTTGTAAAAGAGTTTTATCCGGAGACTGGTTTGGGTTTGCGGAGGTGGATATAGAAGTTCCACACAACTTAAAGATAAGTTTTCTGAAATGTCCCCAATATTTATAAACAGAGAAGTAGAGGTTGATGAAGTTCCCACACACATGTTAAAATATTTAAAAGATACTGGGCGAACAAGAGGAGATGGAAAAAAAAATTGGTGGGATCTATGACAGCCACTAAAGTATTGCTGTACGCGCCACTGTTGAAATGGTATTTAAAACACGGCCTAGAAATAACTGGAGTTCATCGTGTTATAGATTATATTAGCGGAAAACCATTCGAATGGTTCGCAAAAGAAGTTACAGCCGCAAGACGAACGGGTGATGTAGAACCAAATAAGAAACCATAGCCGACATAATGAAATTATTAGGAAACTCGTGTTGTGGAAAAATGATACAGGCAACGGAGAGACATTTAAATACGACATATACACAAAACGAAACCTGTGTTGACAAAGCATTAAGATCCGCGTATTTTGATGATTTGGAAGAGATAGGAGATGTGTACGAAATATCTTCAAGAAAACCCAGGTGTGCGGTAAAGAGACCATTCCATTGTGGAATAGCGGTTTATCAACTAGCTAAATTGAGAATGTTGGAATTTTACTACGAATTTCTTGACAAATACGTAAAAAGAGAAGACTTTGAATTAATACAGATGGATACGGATAGTATGTATATAGGAGTTAGTGGAAAAACGATAGAGGAATTGATTAGACCTAACTTACTAGACGGGTTTGAAAAAGAAAAAAAGAAATGGTTGGCTTGGGATAAATGGAGCGAAAGAGAGCCCGGACTTTTCAAAATGGAATTTAGCGGAGATAGGGCGATAGCGTTATCTAGTAAGTGTTATTTTGTAGAAAAATTTAATTCTATTAATAAAAACTCTGCAAAGGAATGTTCCAAGAGAACTAACAATTTAAATTGGGATAGATATAAACGAGTACTAACCGAAACTACAGAAGATGGAAAACACATTATAGATGTAGCACAAAATCATGGGGATTTAAAATGAAAGACGGTGTTATGAAAACGTACTGTCAACAAAAATTAGGACTCTCTCGGCATACTACGATAAAAGACGTGTGTTACCAGACGGAATACATACAGAACTCTCTAATTGATTATTTAATAATTTTGAAAAAAATGATGAAAATTAACAATCTAAAGACTCTGATGATCCGGGGGTAGCTGGGTGTCAGAAGGCACCGCGAGAAGTTCTTCGCGAACAAACCCTCGAGATGGCCCATCATCCAAATAGTAGAGCACGGGCTCATCGGGCTTGGTAATAGATCGATCTAGATGATATACATTGAGAGACCACACGGGATCAGTCGCGCGGCGGCTGCCACCTTCGAGCTCTCCCGGTTGATAGAGGTACCCGGACTCAATATCTGATGGAAGGCCGTTGCTCCTCTAAGTCAACGGGTCGCCCGCGCGAGACGGCAGAGGGCTCGCACGTCACCCTTTTAAACTTGATGGCATCTACGGGCTTCTTACCTATCAATCTGGTCACCTCTCCGTTCAGTGCGGAGACCACGGCGGGCAGTCTGGCCACCCACTCGGTCGATCGCGAATGAGGGTCTACAAGTTCTTTAGCATATTGGTGTCCGAACAGTCTCTCAGCCAGGGTTCGATTGAAGCGTTCCACGATCCCCTGGTCCCGGTGGATGTTTGACGCGGCCGCGTCTGATAGAAACTTCGTGCTTAGACAATAGATGAGAGACCGCGCCCATGAACTCGCGGCCGGGATCGACCTGGAGAAGATTCGGCCATTTGAGAGGACTCCTCTTATATATTCGGGAGAGAGCCTCGCCACCTCCTTAGACTCTTTAGTGGCCAACGGCTCAGCCCCCTTATAACGACTCGCTACGTCAACGACTGTCAGCGCGTATCTTGTACGTCTTACGACCGACGCGATCGTGAGGGAGAAACAGGAGATCCGCTTGGTGAACTTGGTTCGGTACCGGCACGTCGAATTTCGGGCGCGGAATATTGTGAGGCGCGGGTAAATATCTCCAGATGGCCTGCTTCTTGAGCCATTCCTTGACAGCGTTTTCTGAAACCTTGGTCGCCGCCGCGAGGTTCTTGATGGCAGCGAGTCCCTTCCAGTACCGCCGTGGGGGCTATAGTACGTGTTCGCTAGCTTGCGCGTTAGGCGAACCGATAGTTTGGTATTAAGTTTGCGCGTGTTCATCGTATTCGATGTATTCTAATATATCTGACAATCTCCAACATGCCCTCGCCAGATCGTCCGGTAACTGCGTCGATAATAATAAACCTTTGTTTGGAAGTACAATCGCGATTATTGGGGGTTAAGTTCTGAAGGAAATTGGGAAAAATCTAATCCCCCAGGATTGTGGAGGAATATAACATCCGCTTTGCGAAAAGGGTGGCCTCTTTTTCGTCCTCAGCCACGTCTCGAGAGAATCTCGGGCCAGACGAATCATACCCTTTGCACCAGCTATGCGGTGTTTAAGGGCAGTGTAGCCTACATCAATCATAGCAAAATAAAGTTCGTCAACTGACATCGTTCTATATATATATATATTTATAAAAAAAGTTATTTAAAATAATTAATTTAAAATCTCGATTGAATATAGTAGCCGACGAGACCAACCACACCCATTCCCACGACGATGAACGCGATCTCGCGGTCTTTTTGGGCCTCTGACGGTACATAGAAATCTGAAAGTTGGGGCTCGCGATCCAGCGGCGCGAGACTTTTCTGCGGATATGCCAGCGCGTACTTGCGGTTGGCTTCTTCAACGTTCTGAAAAGTTTGTGCGGCGTGATTTTCGCGGCGAAGCTCTTCATTGACCCAGTCAAGGTGGGCGGTTCGTTTTTCCGACCACGCTTCCTTTGCGTTATTGAATTGTTCTACAGCTAAATCGTGATGCGTACTCTCCTCATCCACGTTCGAGTTTTGTAGTTTAGATAATAGAAAGTTGCTGCCGGTGAACGCAAATGCGTTTAAGAGCGCACCACCTACCATTATTGCGATTGAAGCCATTTATTTCCATATATTAACTGGTAGAATTCCAGCTTTAACTAGATAATCTCGGGTCCAAACTGCGGCCGCTACATCTAAGGTCGCGAGCCCTACGTCTCTCACAGTAAAGTCCAATTTGGGAGCGGATCCTCCTAGGGCCATCTTTGATAGTCGAGCATACCCGATACTGAAACCCGATATCACCACGGCGTGATAAAGCGCATTCACTAACATTTTACCATCTTTTTCAGCCATTATTGCATATAAAAGGGGTCGCGATCAATGTTTAAATGGGGCGCGTCCAATCGCGATTGGTGTTTCGTAACTTTCTTCTGAACACTGGCTGGTTGTTTTTTCGATAATATGGGGTATTTCCACACGCACAGGGCACCAACAACTGCCAGACCACCACCAACAACCCAACTCCAATTCACGAATTTGGGTGACAAATTCAAAGAATTTGGGTGTGCTTCCAATTCGTGAATTGGGGTTGTACTCAACTCTGTCTTCAGATGTTTTGCTGTCTCCGTCCCCGATTGCAACCCCAATCTCGATTGGAGTTTAGCCTCTCGAAGCTCGGCGAGTATTTTATCTTGTTTAACTTTTCGGGTGGCAGCCGCCGCCCGCCCAGCTGCCTGTCTTTTTGGGATTTTTTATATGCGGTATGTCATCCAGTGGCGGAGTAACACTCGGGTTCGATTGGGTTGGAGCAATCGGGTTCAACTCCGTCACTCTCGCGGGTGTGTCTTGTGTCATCATTTTCAGGGCTTATAGTTCGTGGGCATATATGTCCAAATTGACAGTGTTTACCCCGTGGTCAACGCGGTTGTCAGCGGAGCTAAGTACATTCCAAACTTGTGATAAATTGAGCAGCAGGCTGTTCTAAGAGTGTGACCTATAAAAGGGTCAGTCTCTAGATCCTCAATCAATCCCGCGGTGTTTGGTATAGGGAGAAGTATATTAACGGCGGTTGCGTACAAATGAATAGCCGCCGATCCGAGAGTTTTTGTCATCTCCGCACCTAACCTAGATTCGTATCGCGCATACATTTTATCGATCTCCGCATCTGACATCTTATCCACCTGAAAAACTGAGAGACGCCTACCGAGATAATGCTCCGATTGTCCCCCAGCAACCAGCGCAGCTAGCCGCTCTCGTCGCGCCGCATTTTCATTTTCATTCGGAGTCGTTGCACTCAACCCAATACCAACCCCCGATTCCGATTGCTATGTCGGATCATTATTGTTGGCAGTCGGAGTTGAGGTTTCTTCTATTAGCTGATCGAGAAGTTCGTCGCAGTTCATTTTTCTTAAAATTAATTTAACTATTCTAACAAGTCTCATCACTTTAACATATTGCAAAGCGCACCACCCGATACTTATGATCACCATTATGCTCGCAAACGCACAGCACCAAATTGCATTGTTTTAACCATTGGTTCAGCTTTCAACATTTGTTAACAATTGTTCAAGCATTGTTCCAGCATTTGTTCAACATTTGTTAAGCATTTGTTCAGCATTGTTCAGCATTGTTCAACAATTGCTAACATTGTTCAGCATTGTTCCATTTGCATAATTGCTAATTAATTATAAAATTAATTGATAACTTCGTAAGCAGTTGGTTGATCAGTATTTAGCAAAAGCTTGGCGTGCTTAGTTTCCGAAAGCATCTGTCGAACCTCCAGGCGCTCCTCGCGCGTGGGATAACGTCATTCTCTCGAAGACAGTCATCGAATGAGTCTCGGTCCTTGCAGTGAAAGAGGGCGACCCATTTCGTTTGCTCGCGCAGATCCTTGAGGACGGCGTTGTACTTTTGAGTGGATATCCATACGCTTTGCCTAGCATGGCGGCCAGAAAATGCGAGCTCGGAGAGCATGTCCTTCTTATTTTTGGTCATCGCCGCCTTGGCCGAGCAATCGTCAATCACGTATAGGGTGGGCTCACCCTGGAATCTTTGGTATAAACCACGCAACCAATCGTGAAGCCTATCACCGGGGTCAATAACGTATACCTCAGGGTCGGTCCATATCCACGTTCGCCGCTGATAAGTATCGTTGTGCCGCACAGTGGGACACAGGATCACAATGTGGCGAAAGGCATCGCGGTAGGACTCCTCGAGCAAGTCGAGGATGAAAAAAAACCGTTTTTCCACATCCTGTCTGCCCACATATTATGGCAGAGATGGGCATCTCCAATCGTGAAATTGGTAGATGATTGCTAATTTTCTTAATTAAATTCTTTAGAATTATCAAATTTATTAATTAATAAATCGTTAGAATGATTGCTAATTTTCTTAATTAATTCTTTAGAATTATCAAATTTATTAATTAATAAATCGTTAGATGATTTTTTTATTAAATCAATAGAGTGCTGAGACGTATCGGCCATCTTCGATGTTGATTTGTGCGGTCGAATTTATATATAAGTACACGTTCAATGGCCCGGCTCCGTCCGCCTCTTTGGTTATCTGGATCGTCACATCCCTCGCTAGCGTTCTCAACTTGGCGTCCGCTGCCGTGTATTTGGTCGTCGTCGCTGGCTCGCATGTCTAGCCATAACGCGTATTTGATATTCAGGAACTCCGCGAGGGAGACGGCCGAGAGATGCAGGTCTTTGGCAACCGCTGCAACCTCCGGAGAGCGCTTAGAGCAGGCAGCAAACTGCTTTCTTACTTCGTCCCACTGCTGGTGCGCCCGAAGACCCGCGCTGTAGAGTTGATTGGGAACTCCCTCGATCGTCACCTCTACCTTCGTGATTTTGGGGTTATAGAATTTGTCGGTTTTTTTCTAGCACCGAACGCGAACCGAGCATCCTCGAACAACATCATTATACCTTTCATCGAGCGAGCGGGTACGTTGACGTTAATATTCCACAATGTGTCGCCTTTGTCTTTCGTCATCTTGCGATGGCGAAGAACTCGGTCGTAAAGTATGGCAACGCGCCCGGCGTACTGGGTTCTGATCAATCGCGCGAGTTCGGGCATCGTGACCATGTCGTACTCCAGCGAAACATTATCGATCGTATACGTCGATAACAGGTCGTGGTTATGAGAACTCGGCCGTAGTCGTTGAACGTTAGTTCGTATTCGAGGCGGTCAGCCAAAGCGCTCTGATAGTAGGGCAATGTGACTCTCCAGCAACTCAAAGTCGAGCGGGATGTAGAAAGCGGTTGCCGTAAGCGCCCGCGACCGCATTGTCACTCGCGTTGTTATCTACCTTGTTACCAGCCCCGATTCTAAGTTTGGTTACGTTCTTATTTTTGCTGGTGTCAATACCCTGATAGACGGCGTTTTCGCGCTCTTGCGCCGTCTTCCATAGGTCCTGATAACAATGGTAGACGTCGCTGTCATCGATCGACATCACCTCATTACCAGAAATCTTTATCATGGTCTTCTTGACGATGGCGCGACCAAGGTTCTGAACGACGGTTCGGTCCGCGTCCGTCGATGTAAGCGAACTAGTGAAAGCGAGGCGAACAGTACCCGGCACAATGACGTCGTTAGCTCCAAGGTTGGGGAAGCGGACCAAGAGCTGCTGGTTCTGGTCGATCGTCGATGGTTTGTTTCGTAATAACGACACTCTGTCTCACGCCTTTTGCCCCGAGGGGCTCACGCAGTCTGCGGTATGGATTGAGTTTGCGACCGTATTGACTCGAAGACATAATTTAGTGAATCTATATTAAACCCGTATGGTTTTGTCTTTAATACATAATTAATTTTAAGAAATTTATAAAGATGGATGATTACGATAATGACATGTATGAAATCGGCAGAGACGATTACGTCGATGCGGATGAGGATGATTATGACATAGATGATTATAATGACGAAACACCCTTGATACAACCTCCAGTTCCAATCCAATCGGGGAAATTAGGTGGCGCTACCGGCAGCGTTGGTCAAAGTCTGGAATTACTCAAGGGAGCTGTAGACGACTACTACAACAGTTTGGCAGAAAAAGGTGTGGTCCCATCTGTCTCTCGCGACTACTACAAGTTCGAATTGGATCTGAACGGTAGATTGCGACTAAAAGCATCAAATGTCCCGATCGTTAACACGATGACCGGTAAACCCCTAGCGATGAGCACCATTGCCGGATACCGGGGCGGTGGCCAACTCATAAGGAGCGAACTAGGATTTCCAGATTGGACGCGTGGTAAAACAATTATGCCTACCCGCGCTGTAGAGGCCCTACAGTCTACCGACGAAACGATGGCGAAAACGGCCTCCGCGATAGAAACGGTCGCGCTCAGCGATGTCCCTCGAGTAGCCACCGACGCCTATTAACACGATGGAGACCACGTTTCAGCGTCCCAATCGCCAATTGGGGGAAATACACAACGATGACCCACCGTTACCTCTTCGCGAACTCCGGGCCTCGATAAGGCTCTACAAACGGTCCGGGGCGAACTGGTCCTTAACCTCGCCAAACTCTCGTCGCTGGATGAACATATCGCGCTAGAAGAAAGAAAACTGGAGGAAGCTGGTGGTGATAGAGAATCTACCGAGCTCATCAACAAACGCTTGCGGTCGTTGCGGGATGAAAGAGCAGCTCGTTTGGAGGCTGCCTCGACTAACCGTGAGACACTCCGCACCCAAATAAGTCGGATCCGCGAAACAATCTCGAGGGTACTGCGCGAGGAGACGATACTCGGTGAGCGTACGACAATCGGTGAGCGTCTTCGCACTCTATTCAGAGAACAGGGCATCACGATAGCAAGCATCCTCGTTGCTATCAGCATGACTATATCGACCATAGTTCTAGCTTTCACTGGTGGTGCGGCGCCACCACCCGCGCCAGCACCCACACCACCACCACCCGCGCCATCAGGCGGAGCCAAGAGTGGGTAAAAAAACAACTAAAAGCCCTCGCCAGTCTCCTGGCTAAATTAGCCGAAAAGGCGGCTGCCGCACTACCTGGACTGATCGGAAGTATCGTTTCTTACTTGCTATCTATATTATCAAAAACGGCCGGATGGCTAGCCAAAAATACTTGGGCTTTAATCGTGGTCAATCGCCGGTCTCCTACTATTCTTCGCCAGAGAGTTCCTAAAACCAAAGCGCAAATAATCCGATCGCCACGAGGGCGACGACGAGCGCTAATTTCTCCTCCTCGTGTGTTGTGCTTCCAATTTCACCCAATCTGTGATTGATTGGTGTTTCTCTCCAATCGCGATTGGTCTGTTGATGGAACTCGATGGTGCATCCAATTTACTAATTGGGGGTACTGGGTTCGATTGTGTTGAGGGATGTGTATCCATTTTGTGTTTTGGGCGTTTTATGAAATCGGTTCCCTCAACACTGTTGAACCCGATCATTTTGGGGGTGCGCTTGATGATATCCGTGTTCACGTTACCGTTGTGACCGATTTTTTGATTGGCGGTGGCGATTACGATCTGATTATTGTAACCAACAACCGGGTCCGTCCTCGTAGTTATCATAATTTGCTCCGGCGCCATAATAAAAGACCTATTCCAAATACATAGTCCACTGGGGTGCTGGCAGTCTGCAAAACGTCTTGATAATTCTGGATCGCCTTCTCCAGGTCCACCTTAGCTGAGATGGCGTCCTCTACAAGTGCAAGAATTGTTTTTGTGCATCAAACGCCGTTCCCGTGCCCAGTATAGAACTGCGAGTTTGCTTCTGTGCGCCGAGGATGGCCCAGACGTACGTGCGAATAGATTCGTTGACGCGAGTAACCCCGGCCTGCGTGAACCCTAGACCCTTATCTAACATAAATGTGGTCCACGCGTTCTGAACCTCAGCAGCCTGCTGTATGTAATCGACGTGAGCCAGTTTTCGGAGGTAACATTTTACAAGAAAACACGCCACAGTGCCGACCTCCAGACACTTCTGGCCCGAAAGTCATAGTGGCGGGGTCAAAATTCCCGGCGTTCCGACTGACGATGTGGTCACCGGAGTAATCGTGTCTAAAATCGGTCTGCGTCCAATTCCCGGACTGGCCCCGAATGAGAACGTCCCCGAGGCCGGTGGTGGTAGGAAATGCTTTCTGTCTCCAGTCCGCTTCTTTTGAAACGTTAAATTCGTTACACAGTCTTTCAAACGCCATACGGTCGTATGCGTTTGAAATGGGATAACCAGGCGTCCGTCTTGAGGTAGAGAAATACCTAGTTCTTTGAGAATCCTCCTAATAGTATAATACGTGTGAAAGTTGATAGACACTTCGGAGCATGATATTCTTGGATGTTAGATGGTCTTTATGTGAAACTCCACACCCGGCTGTTGCGCACCATACAGCAAAATTTAGCTGGTTCTGCCAAAACTGCATCGGTGTGGCTTTCCACCCGTTTACCGACTCCATCGTAGTAATCTTGGGCAGCCTATATTTCTCAAACGTGTTAGGGAAATTGGTGGCAAAGCCACTGTCCGGTTCTAACCGTTACGGTTGGGTGTACAAGGTTAACAACGTCTTTTTGCGTGTATTTACCTCCGACCGCGTACTTTGCATTAGAGTTAAAGCTAAATGCTTTTGTATCCATTGAAAGATATTATGTTTGCTACTATCACTAATGTTCAAAAAGGGAGTTGTGAACTTAAAAAATTAATAGACAACTGCTGCGGACAACGCCGGGTAGGCCTTAGATCAATAACGTTCACGTTGGGTGGAAAAACGTTGAAACGCTCGAGTTTTCACATCAGAAGTCGAGGGTGTAAGCCCTGTGGCTTTCGGAAACTACCTCATAACTGAACCAGTGACCTCAGGATTTCGTAGAAACTCCAGATGCTATAGTACCTCAGGGTCTTTGGAGTTTCGGAGATCTCCAAGCTTTTGTCGCGGAGAAGATTCCTGGTGTAGTCACTCTCGCAATCTCGAAAGCCACGGGGCTCACGACATTGACCGTTGATAGGCGTTTAAGGATCTCACCGGGGTTGGGCTCACTGTTAGGATTTAAAATAACATACCCTTACAACGATGACGGAGTGTTTGATCCTGGCGAGCACGTCGGCACGATCCCGGTAAACTTCGCCGTCACGAAAACTCTCGGGGTGCACCTGGATCGGGTGAACACATCGTACAACACGGTAGACGGCACTCCCAGCATATTACTGAAAACCGTGCCCGCCAGCGACTGTTTCTATGGTGAGACTGTGACCTTAGACTTCCCACACCCCGAGATGAAAGTTTTGGAATCGGGACACATCCACGAGTTGAAGATTTCTATTATTGATGATAAAGGGCGAGAGTTGAAGAACGATTACCCGATTTCGGTAGTCCTAGAAATTTCAAATTAATTAATTTTAAGAAAATTATTTAGAATTAAACGCATGTTCGTAATATATATTATCAACATTATTGAAAATGAGTATATACGGACCAGGTAGTTCTTCCGATTGGGTGACAAATTCAAATAATTTGGAACGGCAGAAGGGGGATTCATCCCGACAGAGGGCGACTTTTTAACTACCCAAAAAACAAAGGCCTTGATCAATAGAACTATATCGAGGGCCACGGACGAGATTCACAAAAGTCTACTATCACAACTTAGAGAATATGCCCTGGCTGTGAATACACAAAGTCGTGAAGAAACGCATACGGAACTAAACGAACTAGGTAAAAAAATAACCAAATTTAGAAAAGAGGCCCGGTTGGGGATTGATAAAGCCCGAGAAGACCGCTAGGTTGACATTACGGCGGTTTATGATGCGTTGCGCTTAGAAGACTCTCTCAGCAAAGAAGCTACACTTGCTGAATTAGACGGGAAAATAATCGATTTTCGAAAAGAGGCCACGTCGGGTATTGAGAAAGCACGAGAAGACCACCAGGCGGACCTTACGAAGGCTTATGAGGTGTTGCGCTCAGAAGACTCTCTCATCAGAGAAGCGGCACTTACTGAACTAGATAAAAAAATAACCAAATTTCGAAAAGAGACCCGGTCGGGTGATATTGATAAAGTCCGAGAAGACCACCAGTCGAACCTTGAGGAGGCCATTGCGGAGGCTTATGATGCGTTGCGCTTAGAGAACTCTCATAGTAAAGAAGCGACACTTACCGAACTAGACGGTAAAATAGCCGAATTTCTGAAAGAGACCAGGTCGGGGGTTGAGGGGGTCGAGAAGACCACAAAGAGGCCATTGCGGAGGCTTATGGGGCGTTACGCTCAGAGGACTCTCTCAACAGAGAAGCGGCACTTACATGACATATACGAAAAAATAACCGAATTTAAAAAAGAGACCCGGTTTGATCTTGATGGAGTCCGAACGGGTATTGAGAAAGCCCGAGAAGACCACCAGGCGGATATTACGGAAGCTTATAGGGTGTTGCTCTTAGAGGACTCTATCAACAGAGAAGCGACACTTACCGAACTAGATGGAAAAATAACCGAATTTCAAAAAGAGGCCAGGTCGGGGGTTGAGAAAGCCCGAGAAGACCACAAGGTAGCCATTGCTAAGGCTTATGAGGTGTTGCGCTCAGAGGACTCTCTCATCAGAGAGGCGGCGGTTGCTGAACTAGATGGAAAAATAACCGAATTTCAAAAAGAGGCCCGGTCGGGTGTTGAGAAAGCCCTAGAAGGCCACCAGGCGACCATTACGGAGGCTTATGATGCGTTGCGCTTAGAGGACTCTCTCAGCAGAGAAGCGGCACTTACCGAACTAGACGGAAAGATAACCGAAGTTTCCGATAAACTGAAGATAAACTTGATATTAAAATACACTAGCCTGGTATTCTATTTATCAGGTAACGTTTTATGCTCGAAAATGACATTAGATGACGTCGTATTCTAACAGTAGATCTAACCTTGTGAAACAAATGGTATTGGATCTGTGTCTACTAGTTGCGAAGTTACGTGTTCGCAACTATGTGTCTACATGCATTATTTACAGTATACACCATCTTAGTATCCATGGTATCTACACAAATACTACAAATGGTTTCTTCAAATGGCCCAATACACACATTATGTTTATAAACACAGACAGCAGTCAGAACACAGGCCACAGCGCGTGTATTATTGATTTAACTGGGGCAGATGTACCTTGCGATACACAATAAATGACGTCAGTTACTCGCGGGAGATCTACATGTACATGAATTATGTGTACAATTATAACGCAAATGAGTTTAAATACGAATGGGTTTGTCAACGTTTGACTGTTTGGAGATAGTTGAAGCAATGCAATGAAAATATAAAATGGCAGAATGAGAAATGAATCATCGCAGAATGAGAAATGAATCATCGACATTGAATGTGTAGATCGGCGACCGTGACCCATTTCTCCAGTGCAGTTTCTGACCAATGGTAGTCCTTCTTACATGCGTGTGCAGAATTGAATTTTGTGACACAGAATTGAATTTTGTTACACAGAATTGACAGAATTGAATTTTGTGACACAGAATTGAATTTTGTGACACAGAATTGAATTTTGTGACACAGAATTGAATTTTGTTACACATAATTGAATTGTGTGACACAGAATTGAATTTTGTTACACAAAAGTGAATTTTGTGGCAACAAAAGTGAATTTTGTGGCACAAAAGTCAATTTTGTGACACAGAATTGAATTTTGTGACACAGAATTGAGTTTTGTGACACAGAATTGAGTTTTGTGGCACAAAAGTGAATTTTGTGACACAGAATTGAATTTTGTGGCACAGAATTGAGCCATGTCCCACTTGGCGCCCCGTAGAGTGTACCGTATCGGCTGTATGGATGAGAGTACAGTGGTAACTTTCTATGGGACACGCTGTGACGCCGACTTATGAAGTAAACGCCCTCTTTTGAAGTACCTCACCACTTTTGAAGTAAAGATCGCCCACTTTTGAAGTACCTCACCACTTTTGAAGTAATATCGCCCACTTTTGAAGTAATGCGAGGTCACCACTTTTGAAGCAACTTATCTCCCACTATTAATGTAAAATGCTAGGCCACCACATTTGAAGTAATCGTTCACCACTTTTGAAGTAAACAATTTTTCCGGTTGTCGAAGCTGATATACCTATAAACGATTTGTTACCTTATAATTTATAATAATCATGATCGGGAGAGGGGTTGTAACAGGTTCGTGTCATGGGGCCCCCTTGTAGCATTATGAAGTGATAAACGTGTGAATGTGTCAAGCGCCACTGCCTATGTGCCGTATAGGGAGACCCTGATTACGTGCAATATAATGATATATGGTAACATGTGTGCCATATAGGGCTGCTGGTTATGTCTCGTATAGGGGCAATTGGTTATGTGCCATGTATGGGGCACAGGAGTGAAAATGATATATACATGTACACATGGCCCCTTGTGTATGTGTCTTATAGGGTATGGGGAAATCAATGTGTTCCATATATATGATGGGCCCTTATTATGTGCCACATATACAGTTTTGAGTATGTACCAATAGGGGCCCATGGTTATGCTCCATATATACAATGTTGTTCCATGTGCTGCAAATGTGAAAGTGTTACGCGTAGGAATGTTCCATGTATAGTATATCTTCCTGTTAATGTGACAATACACTGAATGTTACAAATGTAGTAGCCATCGTGGCCCGTGTTAGGTTCCATATAGGGGTATCATTGTTAATTGTATCCACACATGTGCATCATTTGAGATGTAATATTTGTGTGGCTCGGGGCGGCGGTGTGCGCCATAGTGCCAGTCAGGAATTCGGTATAGCGTAAACCACGACATACCGCCGCCCTTTTCTTCTGCCATCGCATCATCGCGTTTTCGCCAACGCATCATCGTATTAATTAGTGACTGGATAGGACCATGGAGTGATGACGTGGTTTACAGAAACAGCACTGTACATGTATATTAAGCGTCAACCTCAACACACTCGAGCAGGTATAACGAATAGCTACACGATATGTCACTAAAGACTACGCCAGCAGGACTCATGTTGTGTTATCGCCAAAATCCTTGTAGACATACTAAGGAAGAATATACTTTTGTGATGCTGTACAAAATAAGAAAAACGGCAAAGAGCACGCCAATCATCCAGCAGGGTGACTTCAGAATCAGAGGCTCATAGAGTCTGTTGCAGAAGAACAGTCTGTTCCTGATAATATGTCGTACCAGTCATTATTTGCATGCAAGACCACGACTGGAATCAACTGTATATGTAACGAAGTTAAGTACGAGGGGTGATCAAGAAGTTATATAACTCATGTTGGCTTTTGAAAACTTTAATTGTACTGGAAACTGTTTTTCATTTCACATCATTTGCAAACAACCATATACAATTATCACCCACGTAAAAGACCCAATATATCCGCCCATGCAAGTAATTCCTTTATGTTTGAAGCATGAAACAATCATACACAGGCTATATAGCGAATACATATGGTTCGTCCGAGCCACTGGTTCGATTTTCAAACGACGAGAGTATTGCATGAATTTGTAATGTTTTGCTCATTAGTCTTCGTAACATGACACATTTATGAATTATTGTTGGACATATTTTGTTAATACATTATCGCTTAGTCAGAATCCTGTGTACATACAATCCATCGCCTAAAGTGACACACGTGTTATGTCCCCGGTCTTGAAGAGCCGGTGACATATAGTGTTTGGACTGTCCGTCCGTCCGTCCGTCAGTGTGTCCGTACGTCTGTGTGTGCGTCGGTACGTTTAGGACGTTTGTAACAGTTACTCAAACCCGCGGTAGGGGGCATCCGTGGTCCGCTAGGCCACATTTCTTGTTTTTATATTTCATTATTTGTGCATATCTTATTTGTTATCCAAATAAAATGAATATATACCAGATTTATGATTTTTAACTAAAAAAGGTCGAGAAATTGTTTGAAATGCTGGATATACGAAGTACGAAGTTACTGCCAATTTGCTGCAGAATGTCAAATTGTGTAGTTTTCGAAAGCTTAACACTTAACTGTATTTCTAAACTCTCTTTGATTGATAGCAGGAACACATTAAATAGTTGGATACAGGTTTTGACTTTAGTGTACCGTAATCACAGCATATACAAAACTATTAGTTATCTACTATATAAGACTTATAAGAGAACCCATTCCTACCAATAGCACATGTTTGCGCATATCTTTACTGTAGTGTCTACGAACATGTGTTTCCATAGAACTGTGTGTATGCTTTTTTTCAACTTCAATCACCATGTACAGAAAGTTCATTGGGCGTATTGACATTCGCACACATACTGTCAATACAACAAGGGTCAAAGGGGAGTCGGGGTGTCATTCGCAGCTTAAAAACGACCCCGTTAAAACTGGTTGTTGTGGGCCCGATGTATCAAATCGCGTTATAGTTATGAGCGGAATTTTGTCCAACGACCTTCCATGTCTATGTATGTATACATCAGTGCGAAGTATACAATTTTATAATAATATGAGAAACAATCAGAAATACAGGACTTCTGTCCAACATCCGTCCGTCCTCTGCCCGCCGGTTCATGCATCTGGTTCGTGCTCTCGAATCCCATCTTTTTAGCTTATATTTAACGGCTGCACTGGCTCGATCATATTGCATGCCGTCGTCCAAGCATGGGAGAATGAATGGAGGTATATATTTTTGAGAGAAGCCGGTGATTCGTATTTACAGAGCAACTACGAATTATCGGTACCCATTTACAGCTGGGTGAACCGCAACAGTGTGGATAAAGTGTCTTGTTCAAGGACACAACGCAGTGAGGCTCGTACCCACGACTTTTCGATCTTCAGTACCACGGCTTAGCCATTGAGCCATCGCGCTCCACTAAATCCCATTTTTCATATTGACTGATAAGTATAGTACAAAAGAACCACAACCGTATGTGGTGTCATTCCATCAGAATATGTATATTGTAGACACATCACAGTGATTTACCATTAAAACAACGATAAAAATAAAAAAAATATCGCCCGGCATGACGATCGAACCCACGACGTACCATCACGGCGACTGCCCCAACCTCTATATAAAACTAACTATATTTACTTTGAAGTGTCTGGTCGCGGGTCTCGGTATGAAATATAAACCCAATAACTACATAGACGTGCAATTAACAACCACATTTATAGTCGTTATTTTTTTCATAACAAGAGATTGATCTTATCAAGTGCAGTTGTCTGTCGAACAGCATGGGGGACGTTGTTCTATATTCTTCCGAAACAAAGTATTTTGTTCTCTATCTATTCTATTACACGAGACCACGCCCAGTGCATACCAGTCTGTTGTTAGTAAGTTGCATTACATACGCATGAACAATATATATTTGACACATTTCAAACGTCACCAAGTTGGAAAATGATGGCCGGGTAAGTAGGATGTTTGCGGCTGACCACCCCCCACCCCCCCTCCCAGTGGAAATGTTTTCACTGACCGTTTCAAGGCGGTAGCCTTACTGTCGTATTTTATTGTGACGTGTATATTTGTTTCGCTTTTGTTGTATTTTGTATCATATTCCTATTTATTGTTGTTATTGTTTTTGTTGGGGACTGTACACCGATGGTTGTGGGCATTTTTGCCTTGTTGAAAACTCCATAGCCACCGCTGTACCCGTGCCATAGTTATCTATGGATATCGTGTTACTGATATGTTTATCCTTGCTCTTGCTCATTGGGCCCCTTAGGGTTTATTTCTCTACTTTATTTTACCGGCAGGTTATCTCCCTTGACGATATTAAAGCACAATTTGCCAACTAAATTATGAGTTGCACCAAAGATTTATGTTGCAGAATTACTCCTGGAAAAATTGGTACACGACATATCACACTTTGACGTAACTGTTACAAGTCTTGACAAATGCTAGCACATGTACTTATCGATGGCTATAAAACTTATTTCATATTTTTATGATCAGTATTAATAGTAGAGTAAGATCGCCTAATGGGCTATTCCAGATTATATCCGTACCCCCCCTAAAGAATGATTTTTTTTTGTCCAGGGGGGTATTTCAGCTGGGATTTGTCCAGGTGGGTCAATTTGGTTTGTCCAGGGGGGTCAAATTGGTTTGTCCAGGGGGGTCAATTTGGTTTGTCCTGCGGGGTCAATTTGGTTTGTCCAGGGGGGTTCAATTTGGTTGTTGGGGGGGGGGGGTAACGAAGGGGTTGTTCAGGGGGGGTGTAAAGAAGGGGTTGTCTAGGGGGTCAATTTGGTTTGTCCGGGGGGTCAATTTGATTTGTCTGGTGGGGGGGTAAAGAAGGGGTTGTCCTGGGGGGGGATCAATTCGATTTGTCTGGGGGGAGGGGGGGGGGGGGGATAGCCCAATTCCGACATGGTCCTAATTTCGACACACTTCTCAGCAGGCATTTCACCATTCAATACTATTGAATTTTGATAGGTGAAATGACGTTGAAATTCAACGTTGAAACAACGTCGCCTGCTAACGCCGAATCGACGTTGAAGCTAGATTATCGTTAAAAATAGTTCCATTAATTTGTTTTTGTTAAAAGCAAACTCTCGCTTGATTTATGATTTAGATCGATTAAGCTTTCAGAAAAAATAGGGTGGCAATTTCTTTGAACACAAAATGGCTGCCAAATTCAAAATGGCCGCCATGACTAACAAATATAGAGGAACACTAACCGTACCACATATAGTTGTAATACAAATTGTTTTTAACTCTATACTATAGTCATACCCACTTTTTGGAAAAGAAATGGGTATATTGTTTTCGTCCATAGTGTCCGTCTGAGTCTGTCCGTCCGTCACGTTTCTTGTAACTCGAAAAACTTTTTCACTTTAATACCTACGCGTCTGATATTTGGTATGTAGCCCCGTTATGATGTGCAGATACGCAGAGTGTATTCGGATTTTTGATCTGACACTCCGTCATGGATTATCTCCCCACTTTCAGACTTAGAATTTCACTATTTTTCCTTGTAACTCGAAAAACTTTTCACCTTAATACCTACGCGTCTGGTATTTGGTATGTAGCTTCGTTATGATGTGCAGATGCGCAAAATGAATTTGGATTTTTGATCGGACGCTCCGTCATGGATTATCTCCCCCTTTCGGATTTAGAATTTCACTATTTTTCCTTGTAACTCGAAAAACTTTTCACCTTAATACCTACATGTCTGATATTTGGTATGTAGCTTCGTTATGATGTGCAGATGCCCAAAGTGCATTTGGATTTTTGATCCGATGCTCCTTCATCGATTATCTCCCCCTTTCGGACTTAGAATTTCACTATTTGTCCTTGTAACTCGAAAAACCTTTTCACTTTAAAACCTATGCGTCTGATATTTGGTAGTCTGATATTTGGTATGTATCCTAATGTGTGTATTGAGATTGCCCTTTTGAGAGAATGACATACCACAAGAACTACATGTATGTGGCTGTGGCTGGTTGTTGTGAATATACATATGCCTATTCAAGTCCTTGACCAGTGAGAACTTCTTGTCGCAAATGTTACATGTATATGGCCGTTCTCCAGTATGAATCCGCGTGTGTTTGGTGACATCTGACTTTGTAGCGAATCTCTTTGTGTGATAAGACGTTGTTTTGCAGTGAATTTCTTATTACAATAGTTACATATATGTAGTCGATCGCCGGTGTGGATGAGGAAATAAAAGTCTCCTTAAAGGCAGCTACCGTCGGAGAAAGTCTTGTCACAAACACTACATTCATATGGCCGTTCGTTGGTATGAATCATTGTATGCTTGATGAGATGCCCCCTTGCAGTGAATGTCCTATCACAATAATTACATGTATGTAGTTTATCCCCGGTGTGGATGAACATGTGTATCCTGAGATTGCTACCGTCGGTGAATGTCTTGTCACAAACACTACACGCGAATGGCCGTTCTCCAGTATGAGTCCTGGTGTGTCTGTTGAGTTCTGCATTTGTAGAAAACTTCTTATTACATTGACTACATGGATCTCCGGTGTGAATGAGCATGTGTCTTTTCAGGTTGCCAAGTTGAGAAAACGTGTTGTCGCAAACACTACATACAAATGGCCGTTCCCCGGTATGAATTCGAATGTGAGCGGCGAGATTTCCCTTCCCGGAGAATGTCTTGTTACAATAAATACAGGGGTGAGGTCGCTCTGCGGATTTAGCTGCCATGGCTTACGTCAGACTCTCTTTATTAATGATGCTCATCTAGCAAACGTGACATTTAAATGGTCGCACTCTCTGTGAGTTAAACGGTTGCCCGTATGTGTCAATAATGGGTTTCCTCTAGTATTCACCTCCTAAAATTGGTTCAGTAAATACTGGTTCACCCTGTCCGTTCGTCCATTCATTCGTCCGTCCGTCCGTCCGTCGTCCTCCGTCCGTCATAGATTCCCTTCCGATCTGTATCTCTTTCATTACTTGGCCTAGGCTATCGAAACCCGCAGGCTATCATCATCATTACATAAGTGTGTGTTGCAAAACACGTGCACGTCCCTCCGATGTACAGGTCTTGGATCATGGTCACGGACAGGTGATTCGCACCACATTCGAACCATTCCCTTTGCGGTCTGTATCTATTTCATAGGCTACTGAAACTCCTTGGCTACCATCAGCATCACATAAAGGTGTGTGTCGCGAAACAAATGTCCGTCCCTCAAGATCACGGACAAGATCAGCGCCAAATTCCAAAAACATATCTTCCGGTCAATATCTTACACATTAGTTGGCCAAGGCTACTGAAATTTGCTAGCTAGATTCATCATCACAAAGATGTGTTAGGGATCAAACTTACAGCGCTCCGACATTCCTTGGGATAATGACGTAGGGAATTGCTGTACATGGTTGGCGGGGGGGGGGGGGGGGGGTGTGTGTGTGTGTGTGTGTGTGGGGGGAGGGGGGGTAAGCCCTCGCTTACTGGACATTGCAGTTCTGATATCATATGAACAATTTCTGTCATGTTTTAGTGGGATTAAGCGCTATTGACGTCAGCACATTGGACACTAGTTTTGAAATTGAATATTAAAGTTATTGTCCCTTACTTGACGTATGGTGTAAAACATTATTGTTTAAAACGAATAAGTGTATACTACTGATTCCGCTGCTTTAATACATACTACTGGTATGTAGAGAAATGCATGTCGAGAAATCACATAATTGCTGTTTCCTCGGGTTCAAATGGACAGACAATCTTACTGAATAAGCATGTATAATATATATTGACATACACATATGCGTAACCAGACGCCACAAACACTGAAAGTTGAGTCAAATCTTGGAATATGCATGTGGCGAGGCAAATACCGGGATTTACGAGTCACTGCAGTGACTGTGGTAAATTCCTCTACTATATATGTAATTCAAATTTCTATCGCCCACTAATAATCGTAAACCAGCTGAAATAGTTTCAGTAGTATACACTTATTCATCTTAGACAATAATATGTGTTACGCCATTTGCTTTTGGAAGTAAGGGAAATCAGCTTTAAGGTCAATTTAACCTGTAAGTATCGGGCTATTTTTTCAATGTTTTAAATGTGGTTTCTATGTCGTTCTCCAGTATATATGATAGTGTCTTTTCAGTCTCATGTTGCAAATCATTTTGAATGCACTGTTTATTATTTCGAATTTACGCCTTTTGCCATGAGCCGGCAAATGTCTTATGCCTCTCTTTAAATGAATACACCACCCTTCAGTAAAGTAGCATATCTGATAAATGTCTGGTTAGAATGTTATATACCGTGAATAGAGCGCCGTGCCTTTTTTCGTCGATTCATGGAGTGTCGGGATAACTCGTGTGTCTACACCAATTCCCCACTAAAATAGGATTGTATGGGATTATCAACAACCAATATTGCTATCTTGTTCCAGGTAATTGAAGATGGTCAGCATGAAGATGGTCACAGCTTTGATCATCCTGTCTCTACTTGGAACTGGTTTACTGATTCATGCAACTAAACATCCTCTCGATGATAAATCGTATAGCTTGCTCCTCCAATTAGCAAAGTCCGGTGGTAAAATATATATTCCAGTTCAGGAACGAACACGTTTACACAGATCAGTCTTACTTAAGTGGTTCAGATGGAAGCACGATTTGAAAGTTGTTGGTGATAAACTGTACTTGAGGGGTAAAAAGGTCATGAAGATGGAAGGTATGGCCAAACAAGTTATGTTATCGTTTAAGCAATCCAAAGGAGCAGGTGTAAGAACTGTCACCAAGAGGCTGAAGCGTGATTGTTCCGGAATAAGTGAGCATCGTGTCAAAGACATATTGGGCAAATCCAAGATATATCAGCGTTTAAATGCTAAATTTTGCAACCGTCCTAGACTTACCCCAATAACAGCCAAAGAAGTGATGGAGCGCGTTCAGATTGATTTGGTGTTCCTGCCAGTCACTAACGTTGGAACTGAACGATTTCGATATGTACTTTCCGTAATTGACGTTTTCAGCCAATACACATTTCTGAGACCCCTTGCTTCAAAAAATAGCTATGAAGTCGCCAGTGAACTTCAGAACGTATTTCGTCTATATGGCCCACGACGGATTGTTCAAAGTGACCGTGGGTCAGTGTTTAAAGGAAAAGTTACGAAATTGTTGCAAAAACTGAATGTTAACGCGGTCTGTAGTAGAGCGTATCACCCACAAAGCCAGGGTAACATAGAACGATCTCACAAAATGCTTCGAAAGAGACTTCTATATGAGAACACATGGCAGCAATTGGGTTGAAAAAACTAGGTGATCTAGAAATGAGTATAAACAACGATCCAAAGGAGTGTTTAGCTTGGTATTCGCCCTTCGAGGTATTTTTGGCAGACAACACAACTCAAACACATAAACTGCGATGATCCTCCGCCTCGGGTATCTATCTTGCACGGTGAAACTGACCAAGAGAGATGCCAGAGAGTAAGGAATCGTATATGAGGTAAAGCCACAAAAGCATCAAAACGACTGGCTGACCGAATGATAAATTCAGCCCTAAAAATTGGCTCACAAAGGGTGTATGACATAGGCACTCGTATGCTAGTAAGAAAGTCAAAACGTTCTAGAATGTCATCTAAACTTCACGTCCTTGATGGAGTCGTTGTTAAACGCAATTTAAAAGCATGTACATACAAAGTAAGAATGGTGCCAGGACATGAAACAAAATGTTTTTCTGTCAGTTACATTGCCAGCTGCACCAAAGCTGATTCTTCCAAGAATAAAGTCAAACCACACTCATGTAGGTACTTAGCCCGTCAGAAGTACTACCACGTGTTGACACATGTAGACCGTGTCAGTGCATTTACAGATATGGGCTTCAGCGTCTTACTGAACCCTCCTGGAGATTGTAACTGCCTTTTCGCAGCATTGGCTGACCAGTTGAATATGATCGGCATACATAGATCGGCCAGAACACTGAGGAGAGCCGTAACTCAAAACATGAGAGACAATATGTTTACTGGTGATGGAACTCCCCTACAATTATTCATTCCACATGAGAATATACACAGGTACATTGAACGTATGGCTCGAGAAGGAACTTATGGCGACCATGTTACTTTGCAGCGAGTGGTGGAGATGTTGAATATTAATTGTATTGTGCTCTCCGCACAGCAGTATTATCTCCCAGTGGCGGTTTTGATCGAAACATCCCATCCGCAATTCTCGGTCATTTGCCCGAAGGTCATGGTGAACAGTACATGAGCCTCACTGGTAGCATTATTGATTTAGATGGGAAAATACTGAAGAAACTTGTGAGATTGACGATGGTCGAGGAGTGGTTATAGATGGTGATCGGGAAAATACTGAAGAAAGTTGTAAGATTGACGATGGTCAAGGAGTGGTTATGGATGGTGATGGGGATAGTACTGAAGAAAGTTGTGAGATTGACGATGGTCGAGTAGTGGTTATGGATGGTGATCGGGAAAGTACTGAAGAAAGTTGTGAGATTGACGATGGTCGAGGAGTGGTTATGGATGGTGATCGGGATAGTACAGAAGAAATTGTTAATTAGACGACTAAGGTCAAGGATAGGTGTTTATGGATGGTGATCGGGAAAGTAACTGAAGAAAGGAAAAAGTTTGTGAGAATTGACGATGGTCGAATTGGGGGGGGGGGGGGGAGGGGGGTGGGATTATGGGATGGTGATCGGGATAGTACTGAAGAAAGTTGTTAGATTGACGATGGTCAAGGAGTGGTTTTATGGATGGTGATCGGGAAGTACTGAAGAAAGTTGTGAGATTGACGTTATGGTCGAGGAGTGGTTATGGATGGTGATCGGGATAGTACTGAAGAAATGTTGTGAGATTGACGATGGTCGAGGAGTGGTTATGGATGGTGATCGGGAAAGTTACTGAGAAAGTTGTGAGATTGACGATGGTCGAGGAGTGGTTATGGATGGTGATCGGGAAGTACTGAAGAAAGTTATGAGATTGACGATGGTCGAGGATGGTTATGGATGGTGATCGGGAAAGTACTGAAGAAAGTTGTGAGATTGACGATGTTCGAGGAGTAGGTTATGGATAGGTGATCGGGGGATAGTACTGAAGAAAGTTGTGACATTGACGATGGTCGAGGAGTGGTTATGGATGGTGATGGGAAAGTATGAAGAAAGTGGATGCATGGGATGGTGAGGTGATCGGGATAGTACTGAAGAAAGTTGTGAGATTGACGAGGTCGAGGATGGTTAGGAGGTGATCGGGAAAGTACGAAGAAAGTGAGATTGACGATGGTGAGGATGGTAGGATGGTGATCAGGATAGTACTGAAGAAAGTTGTGAGATTGACGCGTTTGCACCAGTTTTACCCCTGGAAATACATCAATTAATAATCAGCTTCGCACTATCGACTGATGTAAGCCAGGCGCGCGCTCTTTCTCTAGTAAGCAAATATTACAAAGAAATGGTCTCACATTTTCTAACAAGACATCCTCAGCTACTCGCTATGTTTAGATGGACTTTATATGTACGACCGTCTCTGGCTTCTGAGTTAAGATGAACACACATGATGACCACAATCTCAGTGGCAAGTGTATTACGAAAGGCAGGCAAATGTAGTGGGTTAGTAATATATCTGAAAACGCACATTGCTGGGACGAAAAGGTGGTGGTGCGCATACATTATACTCGAGCCGGTGATTAGC
The DNA here is from genome assembly GCA_029237695.1 of Conchocele bisecta. Classification (NCBI taxonomy): domain Eukaryota; kingdom Metazoa; phylum Mollusca; class Bivalvia; order Lucinida; family Thyasiridae; genus Conchocele; species Conchocele bisecta. Next base: position 22,339,091 of record CM055268.1, on the reverse strand, counting down.
AAGGGGCCAGGTTGGTTCAGAATAACTAGGCTCACATGGAAGTAGTGCAAATGCCAAGACAAATTATTTGTATCCTGTACTTACAAATTATTAACTTGTACTTTCAGTATAGCTTTTTTGCCACTCTAAATTTTATAGCTATCTTACAGATTTGGTGTTTTTATGCCACCATGACCAAAAGGCAGGGGGCATTTTGTTTTACTATGTGTCTGTCCGTCCGTCTATCCGTCACACTATGTATACATTGTGCGTTTAGGTCTGTGTTTAAGTCCGTTTCTCGGCCACACATTCATTCACTTTAATGTTCTAATTCAAATTCAAGTTATATTGCCGAAATGTGTGTGCTGACAAGCAGAAACGGCGAATTATATAAGCATGTGTCACGTTATAAACACTTCACTTATAAACCGCATAACATGCAGTTCATCCCATATCTACTATAGTGTCTTATCGATTCAGAATCAGTCTGATTATTCTGACAAAGTGTATAATTTCGTAATTTCCTTTCACAGTTTGCTTTCTTCTGTGATTCATTCACTTTAACTTTCTGCTTCAAGTTGCTATGTTCATCTGCAAGATGACTGTGCGACTTGTAGAAGTTAAATATGGAAACGGGTTGGCTATCGTGCAAGTGAAAGTTATATTTAGATATCAATAATTAAAATAGCTTTAAGCGTTCTCTTTTGTTTCTTTATTTGCGAAGCTGGGAAAGCCCTCGAACGGTTGTCCTCGTAATCATTTATTATTGTTTTTAAACATATATTTAACTAATCAAAAACGAACCAATGTACAAACAATTTTGATGAAACGTTCTAGAATGATCGACCATGATTCGCTTTCAGATTTTATAAAATTGTGATGGCCGGACCAAAAATGGCCGGGTGTCAGGACCAATGATGAAGATTTCTTTTTTTCCTGAAAGTGGTCATGTATATATTGAATTCACATACTTATCTTGTATTGTAATACGAATCTAAATTGGTAGTTATCAGAACAATGTCACACACTAAATAGCGGACTAAATGAGGAGTCACATATGTTAATCCTTTTGTATGTTTTGTATGTTTTGTAGACATTTTCACATGATTCCGAGGGAAATTATACATTCCAACTGCATTACATTTGCTTATTTCATGGGCATTTGTTTTGCATCTGTGTTGTTTAAATGCATATTACATGTTAGAGTTATGTTCAATGTTGTGTTAACAGAATTTGTGACTGGATAAAAGTGGACATTTGTGAAGGACCTAGATTTTTTTCTGTTTCTACATACTTTTTACTATGATTTGAAAAGCTGAAAACCGAATGGTTTTATTTTTGGGGAAAATGTGGGTTATAATAGAGTTGCAGCTTTTCAAATTTGCAGTTTCACAATGAAATATTGTCTGTGTCAGGAAGGTTGTTTTTCAAAAATTCAACTTAAATTGTTGATGTGTGACGGAAATCTCTAGAGTACAGGCGGGCGTAGGTTCGAATCCCAGCTCTTACAATTTTTACAAAATAAGGTAGCTTTTGATGCACCCCTGGGGCATTATATGTTGCACATGTCTGTATGTCTGCCCGTCACACTTATCTGTTTACCTTGTGCGCTTAATTCCGTTTCTCGGCCACTGTAACACATACAGCTACGAAACTTGATTTGTTTTACTGACTATGTGGCATAGTGAGCATCCCGTGTATATTTTTCATTTTTCACCGACTCCCTTATATCTATCTACCAATTGTATTTTGCTTACATCTTGTATTCTTTAATGTTCAAATAGCGAGACGTGGGATCGACAAGCTAGAAATATGCGAGTTGATGACCAATGAAAATAAACTGCTTAATAGTTTTTTGTCAGTAGCCTTCAAGTGGCATTCGAACCCACGCCACATTCACTCTATATAAGGTATTAAAGTACGTTACGTTGACTCGCGTAACGCTAGCCCCATCGGCTAGAGCTATGGGCCAGTAACGCTAGGCAATGTCAATCAGGTCAGTTTGTCAGGGTATTTACTAGTCACAACTGTATACGTTCCATGGTGTATGTATGTAAATGTGACGAGAACTATGTTTATAAGTCGGTTTTGAAAGCAAAACACGACGTATTATGGTATGGTACTGTCCGTCTGCCTGTTCATCCGTATTCAACTGTTATCCCACTGGTTTCAAGTAATATAGACTTGAAACTTCGCACATGCATTTACACATTTATAATTAAGATGTGCACCTCCAATTATGGAGGCCGATGAAAAAGTGATTTTTGACAAAATTACGGCATATTCAACTTACACTTTTTTACTGTACATGTACGATATGTACTGTACATGTATAGGGTACCAAGTTTGTGTAAGCAACTCCCCACACTTTTCAAGCAATCCTTCTGAAACATTACACATGCATTTTACATACTGAATATGTGCATCTGCACTAAGAATTAACCCAGCTCAGTACATTTACACAACGAGCGTTGTCCTCTCATAATGTGTGTTTACGGTTGCCCGACCAACCTTAAGTGTTGGTCCATACCCTCAACGTGTTTGGTCAAAGTTGTTCAAGCGTCTAGTTATCAGTAAAACAAATGATACAAATGTTCCTACCTCACATCCCTATTACTTTTCGGCATGCAACTGTAAACACACATATTTTCGTGTGTACGTATAATTATGATTGCTGTTGCATTATGGATATTTCAGTGGTGGCTGTGGTTGTTACTCATCGATCGAGCTACAACCGCGCTTACACGTGGGCGAAGATCACAGACAGAATGTCACACATTCCATATAGAACGATTTAAATTTCCTTTAAAAAAATATATTGGTATTCACTAAAGCTTACTCGTTAACATTAGAGATGTGCGATATAGTACATGTACGAATTGTGTATGGTCAGACTAAATTGTATGTTGTTATTAATTTATAAGTTTACTTAGCCCTTTCAACATCCATATATAGTGTCATCATGTGTAAACAGCGCAGATCCAGACGAGCCAGTTTGTAACGGACCGTCTGATCTCCACTATTCTGTAAATATTTTTCATATTTGAAACAAAAACTTAACTTTTCCTAAGAATGGAATTTTTGAAAATAAGCATGGAACCAACGAAATTGCACATAACTTAGGTTGGAACGGTCCATGCCAGCCAGCTACTTTGGGTTGAAAGGGTTAATGCGATTTTACAAAAGATGCTGCCACTACCTGTGCCACTGTACCTGGTTTACATCCTGGATCTGTAATATGTGCATTGTGCCAAATCATATTTGAGATTACATAATTTTAATCATTGTATACAATTTTAATATTAAATTTACAAAATTTGTTGTAGTAAAAACACTTACTGTTTTTGTTTGATTTAGTCCCAATCATACGATAATAGGCCAGCTTTCTACACTGATCACAAATGTCAAGGTTTCAAATGCATCGTAAATGCAAACTGACTTTCAAGAGAGCTTCCCGGTGCTGCCTCAAAGTTGTTTTCATCCACTGTTACGCCGACTTGTTAAGTACCTCACCACTTGTGATGTAAATATCACACACTTAATAAGTAGACGATGTTTACACACTTTCTTTCAAAGTACTTCCAAAGTAGGCGATATTACTTCAAAAGTGGTGAGCTACTTCCAAAGTAGGCGATATTACTTTAAAAGTGGTGAGCTACTTCCAAAGTAGGCGATATTACTTCAAAAGTGGTGAGCTATTCAAAAAGTAGGCGATTATTACTTCAAAAGTGGTGGGGGGAAAAAAGGGGGCCTTACTTTCAAAGTGGGCGATTTTTACCTCAAAAGTGGTGAGCTACTTCAATAATCGGCGTCACCAATTTTGAAGTAAACATCAACCACTTTGGAAGTAATGTGAGGTCTCCACTTTGAAGTACTTCGAAAGTAGGCGATATTACTTCAAAAGTGGTGAGCTACTTCCGAAGTAGGCGATATTACTTCAAAAGTGGCGAGCTACTTCCAAAGTAGGCGATATTACTTCAAAAGTGGTGAGCTACTTCAAAAGTGGGCGATTTTTACTTCAAAAGTGGTGAGGTACTTTTGAAGTAACGATCGCCCACTTTCGAAGTAATATGAGGTTTCCGCTTTTGAAGTACTTTACACTATAAACGTTTCACCACAATAAACAATGTAAGCCACATTGTATATAGCTTTGACCACAGACGGGTAAACATCTAACGAAAACAAAACTTCTCAAAACGCTCCCATTTGGTGTAATTGAACATATTTTAGTGTTTTTAACAATTTTTGACAAATCCCCGCGCTGTTTGCCTGTGGCTTTGACATGATGTTATTAATGCTTTAGAGTGAATTACTCCTCAATAACGTTACGATATTCTCTCCAGTATGTAAATAATATGGAACATTCTGAGAAAGACTGTTCATAAGCAATCAAACGAATTTTCTCTCCTGTGTGAATTGGTGTCTTTGTTCTGGTAAACCTGCGAGTACGACTATTCACAAACCATCACATTAATGTAGCTTCTAGTGTGTGTGCATCATGACCTGAGGGTGAAATTAAATTACCGTGGATTGAGTACAGGGCGGTAGCGGACCACTATAGCAACGCTTATATGAAATATGAGACAACACATAACTTATAAGACATTTACTTGAGCGTTAACGTTTTGGAAGAACTAGTCTAGATATGCGACCCTGTGCTTGGCGGGGGCGTGACAAACGCGAATTTGGCACAGGGCGGTAGGGAACCATGAGAGCAATGCGTATATGAAATGTGAAGCTGATCCGTGAAAGAAAACGGAAAGTATAAGATATTTACCTGAGCGTTAAAGTTTTGGAAGAACTAGATATGTGACCATGTGCTTGACGGGGCCAGGATGAGCATGTATTTGGCACCGGGTGGTAGAGGACCATTAGATCAATGTGTATATGCAATATGAAGCAGATCGGTCAAAGGATGAAGAAATTATGATACATTTACCCGAGCGGTAATTTTTTGTAACGGACAATGGTCACACTAAATGCCCCCTCCACTATCGTGGTGGGGCATAATGATGCATCTAATAACGCACCAAACGCTAAATCACCGAAATGTATTTGATGAAAAGCAAACAGCGTAATCAGGTAATTAATAAGCGTGTGTGATGCTATAAACTTTCCACTATTATACACAGCCTAAAATGCATTTTATTTAAGAAATAAACAACTCCCCAGAGGTGTTGATAAACCCAGATAAATACCGTGTGGGCGGAGCTTGAACAAAATGAATTGGAGGGTGCCAATCCGAGGTTTCAATTTAATTTCAAGATCCAACCATGTCGTAAGTGTATACATGTATATCTCCCCCCAATGTGAATAGCCATATGTTTCGTCGTTTTTGATACTTCAAGTGGTAAAATGATTACTTAAAATATATGTAAAAAAGGTATATCAGCTTCGACAACCGGAAAAATTGTTTACTTCAAAAGTGGTGAACGATTACTTCAAAAGTGGTGGCCTAGCATTTTACATCAATAGTGGGAGATAAGTTGCTTCAAAAGTGGTGACCTCGCATTACTTCAAAAGTGGGCGATATTACTTCAAAAGTGGTGAGTTACTTCAAAAGTGGGCGATCTTTACTTCAAAAGTGGTGAGGTACTTCAAAAGTTGGCATTTTCTTCATAAGTCGGCGTCACACACGCCATGTGATTTTGCACCTACGTAAAGGTGCGATTTTTGTCATGAAATATATTTACAGAAATTATAAGATGATGAAATGTGTATAGCGTTTGCGGACTTGAATTCCGCATTTCCTATGAAAATGTCGTCAATTGTCGACGTCATTTACAGAAGCTATGATCGTAAATGGTATATTATTAATGAAATAGTGCACATGTTCTTAGGTACAAAGTCACATGTGTCTCGTATGAAGTATGTCCTTATAGAGGGAACTGCGGCCCGTTTCACTAAACTTCTTACGACTAAAATGTTCGTAAGTGCACATTTTAGATCGTCTGTAAATTTAAATTGATGGATTTACATTTAATGAGCATAGGCTGCATATGCAGCCTATGCTCAATAAATGTAAATCCAATAATTATTTACAAGAAAACAATGTTAATGTGAAATTTACAGACTATCATAAGTCTACGAAGTTTAGTGAAACGGCCCCCACGGTCTCAGATATTCATAGACAACGATGAAACAGATTTAGGTTAAATAGTTTAAATTGAGATTGTCTCGTATTTTTCCGAACCCAATTGTACTTGCATATTGTGCTTGAAATGCAGCTTGATTGGCTGAGACTGAGCTGTGCTTAAATTAACTTCACTAGCGTCTATAACATGTATAATAGACATTTATTTCTAAATGTGGAATAGTTTGTTGGTCATTTTACAGCAAAAAAAGTAAAGATGTTTCACATTTTCTTTATTGGTATATGTTTACCGAACATGCCACATTATGCTAAACCAAATTATCTCCCCTGTTTGTCCCAATTTCTGATTGTATGTACTTGAATATAACGCATTTTGTGGAATTGTCATGACGTCATAACTTGTCTTAATCAAATGGGATTCCGCATTTGCTGTAAACATTTTGTCAACTTTCGACGTTATTTAGACGTCCCTTAGAAATTGTCTAATTGTCCCCCGCTGATCCCAAGGTCAATGTCAAATACTTAGTCTCTTTACAAAACTTAACATCAGAGAAATATGTTATAACTTCTATTCCCTTCATCTAAAATGCTTAATATTTCACACTTGCATTCCTCTAAGGCTCTACTACCATGCTGTGCCAAATCCACGACCGTCTAACCCCCGCTGATCTCAAGGTCAAGGTCAAATACTTGGTCGCTTTACAAAACTTAACATCAGAGAAATAAGTTATAACTTCTATTTCCTTCATTGAAAATTCTTAATATTTCACTCGTCCATTCCTCTAAGGTTGTACTATAATGCTGTGACAGATCTATGACCGTCCAATCCGCTGCTGATCCCAAGGTCAAGGTCACATACTTAGTCTCTTCAAAACTTAACATCAGAGAAATATGTTATAACTTCTATTTCTTTCATCGAAAATTATTAATACTTCATGCATGCATTCCTCTAAGGCTCTACTATCATGCTGTGACAAATTCCCGCTGATCTCGAGGTCATGGTCACTTAGTTAGTCTCTTTACAAAACTTAACATCAGAGAAATCGGTTATTACTTATATTTCCTTGCTCGGATCTGCTTCACATTTCACACACGCATTGCTGCAATGGACCTCTACCACCCTGTGACAAATTCACGTTCATGCCGCTCCCGCTAAGAACCAGAAGGGGGGTCAAGGTCACAAGCCACACACTTGGAAAAATTTTATTTATTTTAGGGGTACCTGGGACACGCGGGGGGGGGTGGGGGGTATTCCGTAAGCCTCGCTTACTGACCGATCTAGTTAATATACGCTTATTTTTCTGAAAATTCCAAATCGTATTTTTATGTTGATTGTTGAAACATTCGACAGGCGAAACAGTACATTAAACGAATTGAGCCCTGTGCCCAGTTCTATTTGTTACATAATACTGATTCTGTGATGGTGTTATCTACAAATTACCGGTTGTATGGTTTATTAGTTTCATATGTCAGGGCACAAGTCGTCCATACATTATAAAAAATAATCAACAAAATCACTACGTGTTTCCTTGAAGGAAACCGAAAAAATAGACAACTGTCTGAACCACTATGAAAACAACTATACAATTCTGCTACGCGTATCCAGCATTAAAATGTTTGTGAGCCACAAATAGTAAAGCGTACAGTTATAAATAGGACAACGTCAATTTATTGCAATGACGCAACTATTTCAAGTGTCAAAATCCGACGTGACGTTGGTAAATTTAAGCGTAACTTTGCGACGTCATTTTCAGGCTTTCATGACGTTGTCATTAAGGCTGGTTTTCACAGAGCGCGGCCCAATTATATAATCATTTAGTAATATGTATTAATACTGATAGTGACTCGTGGTGGTATCAGGTTATTTTCATATGCAAATGAGGTATGCCATTTTTTAATTATTTATACCAAACAATCAAAAGCGTCACCTGAACAAAATATACCTTATAAAGTATGATCATTGCACATAAAAAAGATATACAGAGGATATAATATTATAGTAATGTCCGTTAACATTTTAAGGACATACGGTTATCGACCTTGATATCAATGTGGAAATTTACTGTATAGTAATGCCAATCAATACGTGGGATAATGGTGTATCTTGTCAGGTAATGTCTCGGATGATGTTTCTGATATAAAGAACAGTTTGTGTCTACTAGGTTACATTCCAGTAAATCGAGTGTGTTCCTTAGTGTTCCATGCACCTTTAACTATAAGATAATCGTAATTCATAAACTGCAATAAATGGACGCCGGTTGAGAAATGGGTCATAAATATACTATACAAATTGAAATGCCTTAATTTACATAACAAGTACCCTACTACAGTGGAACCTCTCCAAACTGGGCACACTGTAATGCTTGTAGATGAGCACCACAATACACCTGTGGGTGTATTGCGATCATAAACCTACATTACCAATACAGTTACATGACAATGAAATCTCCCAAACGTGAACTAACGTATGTGACCTTGGTGCCCAGTTTGGAGAGTTTTTTTACGGTATTTAATCAAAGTGGCTTTCCCACTTTATTGACACAGTGTAATAAAAAATATTACACTAGTGTAATAAATATGCAAATGAGACGGCTACAGAAAACATGTTAGGCTGTCAGTACAGCTTCAATGCATGGTGCTGTGTTGATGCAATAAACACTTGAGTCCACTTAATCTGATAGCCATTACATTAATGAAACTCCCAGTATGCTTCTAATATTAACCCTTACATCGCTACTCACAACAATTGTCGTCTGCTGTTGCTTTTATATATTGCCTTATTTCTCAATAAAAACATGGTTTGACAGCCCTTCAGAATCAATTCCAATGGAAATGATTCTGAAGTGCTGTCAAAGCATGTTGTAAATTATTCTAAAGTGCTGTCAAAGCATGTTTTGATGATAAAAATGGAAAATAAACAGCAGACGACAAAAGAAATACGATAGCGGTCTAAGGGTTAAAGCTATACAGATCGTTAGCAGACTGTAGTGTGTTACTTGATCAGGAGTTACCCTGGACAGAAATCCCATAAGCCCCAATTCTCCAGTCATAGCCACGTATTAGTCCCGTAAAGCGATTCATACAATATAACTCCCAATTGAAATCCACTATACAGCCGTGTGGAGATATCGTATTATCACATAGGGTAAACCTATGTATTGGTATCGCCTCCGACAGTTAGCCACGCCCCAGACCCCCCTCGATGCGATGGTCCGTAGTGATAACTTGGAGTAACCATAACAACAAAATGCATTGTGTTACTCAACGTTTAACTGTCATACGCAACCGCTAATTGAAAATAATATTATGAAAAACTACTTGCACTGCACAATATCGACAACGGATGTTCTATGTACAATACATAGAATACATCGGATTATTTTGTTGCGCGTGATTTGCCCCCATTTGCGGCACAAATCGTGCGGTCATCGCTAAATTTAGTAACAGGCTATAATTTTCGGCAGAGTTAACTCCTCTCCGAATACTCTCCGAAACACGCGACGCGTTTAACACTCAAACGACATCAAGTTTGACCTTCCGACAGTCTATTTTTAAACTCACCCGACACCTGTGCGAAACAAAACTCGCACGTGTGGGTCTAACTGATGTTTAATCCTCATTCTATCGATGGATTTACAGCGGATTTTAGTGACATTCCCCAATTCGGCCTGATTGACATTTGTCTATGGTGGCCAATACACGCCAACATGAGTGTCAATTCTACGTTCAGGGAAGGGGGGTCAATAAGTCAATATTTAAAGTGGTAAATTACAGTCAGGGAACAAATTAATGACAGTATAACACATCCAGCGTATATTAATACCCATATTAATGCAAGTACTGAAAATACGACAAAAACAATTCTAACAAGTTTGGGCTTCCATACATTTAACATTTTGTCAGCGGTTTCCCCAATGCCGTCATGTGTACGTTTTAATATACTCAATCCGGGGCCGACTATTTCATTCACAAAACAGAAGTAAACATGGCGATGTACCGACAAGGCATTTTCAGGCGCGACACCGCTTCCGTGGCGGAATTCTTGTAACTATTACTCTTCAATCAGTTTTCAATATATCTATAATGATCCAGGCCCGTAGCCAGACCTGTTTGAAGGAGGGGGGGGGGGGGGGGGTGGCTTCGAAGGCCCAAGGGGCCTGAGGTATCTAGGGCGGTCCGGGGGCATGCTTTTTTGCTAAAAGAAGTGGACCTCGAGGCTGGGCGGGGGTTCGTTCGACCGCTCAGACCCCCACTGGCTACGGGCCTGTGATCATAGATATCTGGAATCTGTATTTATACTTGAATTGATTATGTCTTGTATATGTGTTACCGTATCTTTCTGATATTGCTATGCATACTCTGTAATGTTGTTGAATGGTTTGGTACATACTGTAGCAGTGCATACTGTAGTTGTGCCATATCAATACTTTACCCCTTAACCATTAAAACGATGAAAAATAAAATTGCCGTCTACTCATTTTGTATATTTTAATGTCTTTAAAAACCTGTTTTGGCAGCGCAGTAGAATCGTCTCAGTATGTTTTTGGGGAGAAAATATAAACATATTTAAAACAGCAGACGACAATTGTCGTTTTCAGCGCTTTAAAGGTACATGCCCACTCAGTAAGCCCAACATGTCATTTATAGGAATTAAATAAGTGTATAACTGTGTCACTATTCCACCAGTTCTAAACGTTACAAGTGCCCGCTATACAGATATAATCATTTTGTAATATTTATGTTACTGATAGTGACGCGCGGTGGTATCAGACTATTTTCATATGCAAATAAGGCATGATATTTTTTAATTATTTATACTAAAGAAATGCGTCACCTGAGAAAATAAAATTTTCGACAGATTTTAAAGTATGATCATTGCACATCATAAAATAAATACAGAGATTAAATAGCAATATCCGTTAACATTTTAAGCAAACACGGTTATCGCCCCTGATATCAGTGTGTAAATTTACGTCTGATATAAAATGTATAATAATGCCAATCAGTACGTGGGATAATGGCGCATGAATGTTTATTTTGCCAGGAAATGTCTCAGATAATGTCTCTGATATAAAGAACATTTTGTACCTACTGAGTGGGCATGCACCTTTAAGGGTTAATGAAACTGCAACACCAACACTCAATCAATCAATCAATCAATCTAGTTTAATATTGTAGTACCCTATGTTCAGTACTTTCAGTACTTTGATTAACCCTTAGTGTCGTCCATCGCCTGATTGATCCGCTAACATCGGCCCGAATCAACACATTATATTGCCGATTTGTTTTTAAAATAAACATTTGTTAAGCTTCGCTCACCCGATCAGTATGGAAGCGTCCTGATGCCAATGCTAACATATCTCCTAATTAGGAATTAGTATCTCCTAATTAGTACGTACTATCTCCTAATTAGGACTTAGTATCTCCTAAGTAGGACTTACTATATGTGTCAATGCTAAACAATGTTTTATCTCCTAATTAGGAGATACTAAGTCCTAATTAGGAGACATTAGGTCCTAATTAAGAGATACAAGAGAAAGATAACTATATTTTAGCATTGGCACCAGGGCGCTTCCATAAATTAGCGTTTTAGCCTATGACTAGCACGATCTGAATGTTCCTTTACCTGCCTACCCAACTTGAAAATGCAGGGTCGGCAGATGGGAAACAAACATTCTATTAACGGTGGCCTTACATTGCTGAATTAATTGTATCGTCTGCTGTGAAATTTTATCAAAACGTGTTTTGAGTTGACAACACTTTATAATCATTTACAATGGAAATGATTCTAAAGTGATGTCAAACTATAGTTTTATTGAGACAGAAAACAAACTCCAAACTCATATCTAATAAGAACAGACGACACTTACGTTTCCAGCATTCTGATCATGATGGGTTATATATACATGTACATATGGGCCGCAAACTGAGAACATGTTCGTTAGGCTAAACGTGTGAATAACCTACTACATGTCTGGTCTGAACACAAGCTAAATTAACTCTTACACCGCTATCTTTATTTTCTATTTTCCAATGTTATCAATTGCTGTCAAACCATGTTGGTATTGAGAAATTAGGCAAGATATAAAAGCAACAGCAGACGACAATTGTTGTGTGTTGCGGTCTAAGAGTTAAAACATCTAATGCTCTCTCATAACTAGTTTTATTAAATGTTCACCACCAGCTAAGTCACATACATGTAAACGCATATATGTCAAGTAAACTGTGTCAAAAGTGGTTTAGCTGAAACATGTTACTGCATACCTGTAACGTCATAATATGCATGCATCGGTGGTTCAGTGGTAGAATGCTCGCCTGCCACGCGGGCGGCCCGGGTTCGCTTCCCGGCCGATGCACTTAATATTATCTTTAGTTATTTTTTATCTTCGTACAATCGTCAATGTCTGGTATATTATTTGTTCACATCAATTAGCATGTATTCGTCCAATGCATATTGAGTTACCTGATGAATGAAATACACAAAGCCGCATGTGGAAAAAGTGTGAACACAACGATTCTTAGATGGCACCCCTGCAATGACTTTAATATACTAGAGGAGTACCACTTTGAGCTGGCTTATTGTAAATTGTAAACATTATTGTAAACATTATTGTAAACACTTTGAGCTGGCTTATTGTAAATTGTAAACATTATTGTAAACATTATTGTAAACACGTGCTATTTTTAAATAGTTTACGTCATATGTTGTAGACATGGAGCCCGTTTCACTAACAAATCTTAGTTCATTTTTATTAAATAAAACACACACGGTTTTCTACTTTTAATATTATTTTCTAAATATGTGCACCATGTATAGAACAACAATAGACAGCTGAGAGATAGTCGTACATTGTGTAAGGATGTCGAATACAAATAGGACACGTCCAGGTCTTATTTGCTATGGTAGCATATTTCTGCCATCTTCTTAAGGCGATAATGCGATAGTTAAGTCGTCTTACTACATCTTATATTAAGTCATCTTAACTACATAATTATCGCGTTCAAAGCAGATAAATTGGACGCTATAACTAGCACGAAATATCATCAAAAACGTGATACTACCCACTAATGACATTGATTTCATAATACTTTATCTCGTCCACATCAGTTAGTAAGTCGTTTTATTGTCTTTATTCGACGAGAACATTTATGAAAATTGATACTAAAAACCGATGTCACACTAGTGGACCGTATCACGGTTGTGACAAGATTTTGTGACAGTTATCGCATCCGATTTACCTCGTCCTGACCAGTTAGTAAGCCGCCGTTTTGACGCGATATTTATGTAGTTAAGACAATTTATAAGGCACAGTAAGATGACTTAGCTATCACGTTATCACGTTATGTCGATGGCAGAACTATACCACCATAATGTTCAGATAATAACAGTAATTGTTTTGTCAGCGAAACATACAAGGAAAAGTGTATAGTGATATTTAATATATGTAATACATTTCATAATGCACTCAATATGCGTATGTTCTATACGGATTGAGGAACAGGCGAAATGTGTTGCAACTTATGTCAGGGTTATTCGAGCAATGTAATACTGAAACTGGAAGACACGGTTCTTATATAGTATCCGTATATGTTGTCCGGTAGTTATAACCATACAGTCTAGAAACACTTCCTGTGCACAATGGACGGGCCGGATTCGTCGTATTCCTGTTTGCTGATCCACATCTGTTGGAACGTGTACAGGGACGCCAAGATGGAACCGCCGATCCACACAGAGTACTTCCGCTCCGGAGGGGCGATAATCTTGATCTTCATTGTAGGTGGCGCCAGGGCGGTAATCTCCTTCTGCATCCGGTCGGCGATGCCGGGGAACATGGTGGAGCCGCCGGACAAAACGGTGTTGGCGTACAGGTCCTTACGGATGTCCACGTCGCACTTCATGATGCTGTTGTACGTCGTCTCGTGGATACCGGCCGACTCCATACCAAGGAACGATGGCTGGAATTCAGCTTCCGGGCAGCGGAAACGCTCGTTGCCAATGGTGATGACCTGACCGTCGGGGAGTTCGTAGCTCTTTTCCAAGGAGCTGGAGCTGGCGGCGGTCTGCATTTCCTGCTCAAAGTCCAGGGCAACGTAGCACAATTTCTCCTTAATGTCTCTCACAATTTCCCGCTCGGCGGTGGTGGTGAAGGAATATCCACGCTCAGTGAGGATTTTCATGAGATAGTCAGTGAGGTCTCTGCCGGCCAAGTCCAATCGGAGAATGGCGTGGGGGAGGGCGTATCCCTCATAGATCGGCACGGTATGGGTGACACCGTCACCGGAGTCCATGACAATACCTGTTGTTCGACCGGAGGCATACAGGGACAACACGGCCTGGATGGCGACGTACATGGCTGGCGCGTTGAAGGTCTCGAACATTATCTGCGTCATCTTTTCGCGGTTGGCTTTGGGGTTGAGCGGGGCTTCTGTGAGCAGGACTGGGTGCTCCTCCGGGGCGACACGGAGTTCGTTGTAGAAGGTGTGATGCCAAATCTTCTCCATGTCGTCCCAGTTGGTGACGATGCCGTGCTCGATGGGGTACTTCAGGGTGAGGATGCCTCGATTGCTCTGGGCCTCGTCTCCCACGTAGCTGTCCTTCTGGCACATGCCCACCATGACGCCCTGGAAACATAAGAGTATGAGATGTCCGTATGTAGAGTGGTCGACAGTGAGAAAACACTATAGTATACGGACATGTGTTAACTACAACACAGTATTGTGTTTGCGACTGTTGAAGAAATTATTCTCCGTCCGCATTATATCGTTTTGGACTAAATTCAATGGTGCTGTACTCCACGCCAGTGTAAAATGTTTTACGTCCACAAATGCACAGATTTCCTGACGAGATGCCATTCAGAGGAGAACTATCGCATAGACGAGTTTTCGTCTCGTAACCAGCGCTTATTCCGACGTCTTCCCGGTGGAGATTTTAGAGCAAATTCTTTCAGAGGCTCGTAAACTGTAAGCTAAATTAAGTAATTGTATTTTTTCAACTTGTAATTACTAATAAATAATATTGCTTTCATGATATCCGATACATTAAGAAAATACAGAAACATATTGTATTGAATATATCAAAGTATATATTCTCAGACAAATTAATGAAATGAGAGAGAGAGAGTCAGTCTGAATTGTGGAGTCGAGCATCATATGTGACTAATACATGTTTTCCCCAGGTGTTGATGCAAGATCCTTACATATTGCACGTCATATGTCAATAATCTGCTGCCATGAAACAGATATCACACAAAAACAAATAGCAACGGGTGCTCATGATGTACCACCTACCACAAGTTCCAGGGCAGAGGAAGATACGCGAGTGTGACTGGTGAGAAATGTGGCTTATGGAGTTTGCGACCAGTGTAGATCCAGATCAGCCTGTGCATCCGCACAGTCTGTACAGGATCTGCATTTTTCGCAATTTAATCAGTGAAACACACGCCATGCTTCTACCAAACACAGAGATCGTTATCAGACGACAGGAGCGTGCTATTTGATCAGGAGCTACACTGGTCACAAATCCCATAATTCCAATTTGTCCTTTCACAGACACAAGTTGACATTAATGTGTGCCTTCGGTTGACCATAGGGATGCTACACATAGGTTAGGAACCTTTCGATTATTGGGGGGGGGGGGGGGGCCAGACTATTTTGTTACATGTAAAATTATATAGGTTCGGTATAATGTGCTACAGTACACTGTCCTGTACAACATGACATTTTGTATATATAGCAAAGATATGATGTAGTGATGCAATTAAATATACCGCATGATTGTGTTAGTTTTATGTTACGCTCTAATAATAGCGTAACATATAACCAGAAATACAGAGTACAATTGTACATAACACATTACACGTAATAAGATAAGGCGTAACAATGCAGGCTGTGACATTGGTCAATGTATGACATACCGAGAGGGTACGTTGTAATGAATTGGTGCCCGAGTGAGATGTTTTGTGACTACGATACATTATTCTATTTTGATCAGCGTTTGAGCAGCAATCCTGCTAGAAAAACCTGCCAAATGGATAGGTACAAAACCTTAAGGACCCGATCTATACCTGATCATCGTTTGATTCAAAGATAATTGCTTCGCAAATATGATATAATATGTGTATGTTATACACATATATGTGAATACTGCCTTGTTACTGTATCCTATACGGCACATGGAATGGGCCAAGTCGGCCGGCCATCTTTGTGTGTTCCAGCCATCAGCCAGTTTCACCTGTTCTGCCGTTTGACAAAGAACTCAAAATATGAAGTAGAACATATGATATAAAGTAGCTAATCACATGTAGAAAAGCCAGGAGAACGGACTCCTATCAATTATATTATACCAAACTGTAAAATATGTCTGTTTTCTGGACAGTTTTTTACTACATGAACCACCATTATAAATAACTCATACACAGAAAATCGCACAGTGTATCACTTTTACCTGGCAAACCACACAACACATACCATATATACCCACTACTGTACTCTGTTATTAGCTATCAAATGTAGACAGTTACCTGAGTGTATTGTCCCTGGTGTCTACTCACCTACTATACAAGTAAATGTGGCTTTACCTATGGTAGCATGTACAATAACATACACTGCGCATCAGATTGAGAAGTTTACACATCAACATTTATTTTGATATTGATGGGAGAAATTCTCAGATATATCGTCTTTTGTATAATTTGCTGGCATAATACTTATAGCTTGCCGTTGTCATATGTGTCTATTATGTATTGCACCAATATGCATATAGCATATGTGAATATTGTCGTGTTTCTGTAGCCATCGTACTGTTTCACCACTTTGTGCGTTTGACACATATAGCAAATAATATGACAGTAAACCAAATAAAATCTGGTGGAATACATACTAGACAGATGTGACAACGCCAAGCTATAAATAATGCCAGCAAACTTTACAAAATATGAGATATCAACCTCAAAATAAATTGTGATGCGTAAACCTTTCAATCTGACGCACAGCCTATTGTTAGTGTACACATTATACATATGTAAAGCCATATCTACTCGCATAGTAGGTGAGTAGACACAAGGGACAAAACACTCGGGTAACTGCTTGCATATAACTGGATTTGATACATAATAACAGAGTACAGTAGTGGGTACATGTATATATGGTGTGTGTTTTGTGGGTATATATGGTATGTGTTGTGTGGTTGGCCAGCCAGGTAAAAGTGATACACTGTACGATTTTCTGTGTATGAGCGTATTTACAATGGTGGTTCATGTTTTTAAAAACACAGGCACAAGCATGTCCAGAAAACTGACATATGATACAGTCTGGTGTAATATAATTTATAGGAGTATGGGGCCCGTTTCACTAAACTTCTTACGATACTAACTTTCTTACGTCTACGATACTTTTCGTACGAACTTCTTGCGAACTTCTTACGTGCGTTTCACTACCATGTTCGTGCAAAATTTCTTAAGTTACGAACTTCTTAAGATCTCTTCAGTATTGGAAATCAATCAAGCCATTTGACTGTAAACTTCCGGTCCGACTTTGACAACAAGACGACAACTGTCAAATAAACTTCCTTAGTCCAGCATGCTGAAAACCAAGACAGTGAATTGGACCGACACTGAGTGTCCCATCCACGGCCCAGGGTGTTCGAAATCCTGGCCACACTGTAAAAGGTGTTTTATTTTACAGTTGGTCATGTCTTGTTCCTCGGTTGGAAAACTGATGTTGTCCAGTCGATTATTGATGGCTGAGACAACCACCGAGAAACTGAACTCCTAGAGACACCGTGGATGTCGCCAGCCTTGGCATAGAACTCACCCTTCGCCAGGTAGCGCAGGGTAACCAATGTCTGCAAAGTTTCAAATGCTTGAGTCTTTGATAATCTCAAATGTTATTTTTATTTGCTTTAGCTTGTTACTGTATGCTATACGGGGCATGGAGTTGCTATATTGGCCATCTTAGTGTATGCAATTCATCAGTAACTTTTACCTCTTGTGGCATTTGACGCATACCACAAATCATTTGACCTACCCATAAATACAGGTTTGTGCAACGTCCTATTGGTTGTTTTCATCACACTTATATACAAAGTCTGGCCAAGTGGCTTCGGTGCGGTATGGACCTGGAACCAGGTCGGGTTATTCTAATTTCAGGACTGAATATTTCGATGTAAATATTCCATTCTGATGTTGGGACGCCCCCCCCCCCCCCTCCCCCCCCCCCAATGCAACATATTGCACACGGGATCGAACCAGTTGGCCAGGCCTTACATGACCTTAAAGGTACATGCCCACTCAGTAGAATCTGTTCTTTATATGAATTAAATATGTATATAATTGTGTCACTATTCCACTAGTTCTACAAATTACGAGTGCCCGTTATACATTGTATAATTAGTTTACTGATAGTGACTCGCGGTGGTATCACGCTATTTTAATTTGCAAATTAGGCATGATATTTTTTATTTATTTATGCTAATTAAATGAGTCACCTGACAAAATAATATTTTCGACAGGTTATAAAGTATGATCATTGCACATCAAAAATTAAATACAGATAATTAATAGTAATGTCCGTTAACATTTTAAGGAAACACGGTTTATCGCCCCTGATATTAGTGTGGAAATATTGTCTGATATGAAATGTATAATAATGCCAATCAATACGTGGGGTAATGGTGAATAAATGTTTATTTTGCCAGAAAATGTCTCAGATGATGTATCTGATATAAAGAACATTTTGTGTCTATTGAGTGGGCATGTACCTGTTGTATAGCTTTCTGGCATAATATTTATAGCACGTTGTTGTCATATATGTCCATAATGTATTGCACCACTTTTTCTGTCATATTATTGTATGTATGTGTCAAACGGTCGAAGTGATGAAACTGTAAGATGGCTGTACATACAAAGATGGCGGAGATGGCAACTCGATGTACCATTTAGTATACAGTAACAAAACATGTTGTTTTCTGAAAATGTTTTGGAAATTGCTGCGAACATTAGACGGACATGGGTAATATTCCTAATATGACAACAAATTACATATATTACTTTTGAAAGTTATTTGATTTGTGTTTTCGTCCATTTCACCCCTACACCACACTACAATTATAGTGAATCACTCCTCCTTAAACCACATTATATCAGGCTGAATTTGCTGGCTAACTGATCAGAAAGTAAAATTATAGTGAGTCACTACTCTATAAGCTACGTTATATCAGGCTGCATTTGTTGGGATAACTGATAAGCATCTACAATTATAAGCCACGTTATATCAGGCTGCATTTGTTGGGTTAACTAATCAACATCTACACGCTGCATTTGTTGGGTTAACTGATCAACAGCTACAATTATAGTGAGTAACTACTCCATAAGCCACATTATATAGCAGGCTGCATTTGTTGGGCTAACTGATCAACAGCTACAATTATAGTGAGTAACTACTCCATAAGCCACGTTATATAACAGGCTGGATTTGTTGGGCTAACTGATCAACAGCTACAATTATAGTGAGTAACTACTTCATAAGCCACGTTATATAGCAGGCTGCATTTGTTGGGCTAACTGATCAACAGCTACAATTATAGTGAGTAACTACTCCATAAGCCACGTTATATAGCAGACTGCATTTGTTGGGCTAACTGATCAACAGCTATACGCCACGTTGTATCAGGCTGCATTTGCTGGCTAACTGATCAGCAGGTACAAGTATAGTGAGTCAATATTCTATAAGCCACGTCATATCAGGCTGCATTTGCTGGACTAACTGATCAAAAGCTACAAGTATAGTGAGTCGCTACTATATAAGCCACGTTATATCTGGGTTGCATTTGCTGGCTAACTGATAAGCAGCTAAAGCTAGAAAATCCGGTCTGTCTACGCACTTAGGGCCCCTATATGTGATTTGAGAAACTTACAAAAACTTCCAAAAAATAAACACACGAACACACAGACGGATAGACAAAACATAAACAAATAAAAATAAACAGACGAACGGACGTACGATCATCATCAGTAGTGAGGGTAATTGTATTAATGGGGAAGGATGTATCGTTACTAAGTAATGCCAAAAATAAACGGACAGACAGACAGACGGAAGGATAGGGCGAAACACATAGGGCGAAATATGCACCGCCGATTTGACGGCGATGTTATTCATGGAATATATGTACGGCGACTTGCGATAAAAAAATCTTCGTGCGACAGCCCAATAACTATCGTAGACTTGCGAGGAAAGTTACGAACTTCACAAGAAAATTCGTACGAAGTTGACGTTAGTGAAACCCTAAAATGCGCCAAAGAAGTTCGTACGATAATTTCTTATCGTAAGAAGTTTAGTGAAACGGGCCCCTGTTCTCCTGACTTTTCTACATGTGATTAGCTACATTATACCATATGTTCTACTTCACATTTTGATTTTTTTTTGTCCAACGGCAGAACAGGTGAAACTGGTAAATGGCTGGAACACACAAAGATGGCCGGCCGATTTGGTCATTCCATGTGCCGTATAGGATACAGAAACAAGGCAGTATTCACATACATGTATAAGTTATACACATATTCTATCATATTTGCGAAGCAATTATCTTTGAATTAAACGATGTTCATGCAAAGAACGGGTCCTTAATGGGCAACAAAATAATTCCACATATTGTTATAAAATAGAGCGTAATATACGCAATGAGATTCTCGGTTGTTCAATTCTTCAAATAAGTATATTGCACAGGTTAGTTTCAGCACATTGGTGTCAATGTGAAATTTAACAAGAGTTATCAGAAGACAACGAAGCTCGCCTGTTGGCAGCATTCACTCAAACTTGGCACAGTTGTATAAAAAACATGAATATTATACAACTTGACCTTGAACGATATTCAACTTATGCTCCGGACAAGAAATGAAAAAAATAAAAGAAAAAAGAGCGATAACTAAACAAAATAGCGATGAAATTATCCAAATTAGCGATGCTAATGCTAGACCTTTGACTCAATATATTGCATGCGTGTGTGAAGTTTTGTTAAAATATTGCACACGCTATTCAACTTAACCCTTAACCGCTATCTTAATTTTTTGTCGTCTGTTGTTTATTTTCCAGTTTTATCACCATGCTTTAACAGCACTTTAGAATAGTGCTGTCAAAACATGTTTGTTTTTACTGAGAAATAAGGCAAGATATAAAAGTAACAACAGACGACAATTGTTGTGCGTATCGCTCTAAGGGTTAAGATGGTCCAGACAAGAACATGTCTCTAGACGTGACTGCTTGACCACGTCGGCCGGGCAGATGTGGTAGCGTCCTACCTTATAACTGTCGCCGTGTGTCTTTCTTGAGGATTGCATTACCATCACCTGATATCCATTATTATGCAGTCAAGTGATAAGCTGATGACTTGATACTACAAATCGTACGAAAAACAAGTTTATGACCATCAAATTTCAAATTTATTTCAATACTTTTCGAAAACTCCACCGACCTCACTGTGTGTTTTGTGCATTATGTATTGCTTATGCACAAACAATCAAGAAGCTGCAATGAAATCACTGATTCTGAATCTATTAGAGAGATGTTGATGCATTTATTTTGCCAAATTCATTACAAACACCGGATATATATGTAATTACATAGCTGCGTGACTACCTCCGTTTATGATAAAATAAGTGGCATTAAATGGCATATCGTTCGCTAAGTACTGGATATAATTGTTCAAAAGTCTCAATTTACTAATATCATTTGCACACACTAGGTTGTTCATATTTAAGATTATTTATGTATCAAAGTGCAATGTAAGCGAAAACTTCGCTGATATGTAACCAGTTAAATTATGCGTTCACCATTTTGAATTCATAAGGACAAAGGACGAAAAAGAGTGACAATGTCAAAGCACGACAGTTAGGCGACAATGTACAGCGCCTCAAGCATTTCTAAGTCATTGATGCTGCAACTCGTGCAAGTATCTTTGCTATAATATTTTGTCACGACACCATGGCCATAACGTCAAACATGTATTCACGTTCAGTGACGTCACAAGTACGTGACGCCAAGTCATGACGTCATAATATGTGTACTGAGGCCTTACAAAAAAGTATTGTAGTGCTGGGAACCCGACCCTACCTAGCAAAACACCCCCGACCCTATACTTTTTTGACCGTTTTAAAAAAAAAATCATTTTCGTTCCTTATAATGCTTAAAAACAGGCTTTGTGACAATCTTTGGCGTACTTTTTGAGTGCGTCTCAGTGTGCAACTGTTGCTTTTCGTACTTTATCGCTACGTTTCGTACTTTAAGTAAATAAGCGCGGAGATGTATCAGGAAGCAACAACAACAACAACAGCAACAAAAAACAAGCTGCGAATCTTCTGCATGTTCTAGGCGTAAAACAAGCTTAAAGACTGCACAACAACAACAACATATCGAATCGTTTTGTGTTTAAAATCAACAGAGAAAAATGTTCACATGCGACCGGACGCCGCACTTTCGACGTATGTACGGAGACTACGACATTTGGAAGTCTGCAGGTGGATTATGGCGGTCCATGTGGCAGGTCACTACAAGTGGCAATGGGGAATAACGAAGAAGGACCGTGGTCCGTAGTAAAGGATTAGTGCTTTACTGCTGGAGGTATTACAATTAAAGGAAACCGAAACCTCTGTCTGCAACGCTTGGCGGCTTACAGCCAGAACACAAAGGCATCAACTTTCTGTCAATTCTTCCTGCGCCCGCTAGCGCAGGCACTTGTGCGGTAAAAACCAGTCAAATCTGGAAAATATCATAATTTCCTTCTTGATACATGTTACTGGAACATTTATCTCTCCAAATCAACAATTACCAGCAGAAGTTAGTGTCCAATACATATTTAATCGCTTCTTTTCCAACACTATGTGAATATTCAGAGGTTCGTGTTTACAAACATTCACACTAAAAGTTGGGAGAAACTGTTGTTTATTCTTTGACATGTATGTACATATATACTGAACAACTTGTGTGTACATTAGACCTTTCAACCCCAATAAACTTTATGGAAAGACCATGTTACTGTTTGGAGTTATTTCGTTGGTCCATTCACATTTTCACAGACTAGTCCATTCTTAAGAAAGGGCATATTTTTTAAATTTAAAAATTGTTGACAAACAGTGCAGATCCTGATGAGACATCTTGTTATGAGCCGGCTGATCTGGATCTGCACTGTTTGCAAATGTTGGCATTATAGAGGTATGTAGTGTTTAATAGGTACATGCAATTACTAATTAGGTGCTTAATTTAGACAATACAAATTGTAGACCTGAAGTATGACATGTACATGTAGCTTTAAAGTTAGCTTTTCACACGTGATGTCTACATTTGTTATACATATGTAAATGATCATGGAAGAAACTGTTTAGGGGAACACATTGTTGCCGCTTTGTGCATCTGCCGTCCGTCCGGATCTGAGTTGAAGTTTTTGTTGACTTATATTTCCGTAACCTCATTACGGATTGACTCGAAACTTTGTATGCCTGTTCTCTGGCCTGTTTCACAAAACAGTGTACCTTTACCACAAAGTATTATCGTACAACAATCGCAGAGATATTCTACAGCATGCGATCATATGCATTTCTTATGTGATCGTATGTCGTAGACAATATCTGCAATTGTCATTCAAATCTTTTTTGTGGTACAATGTTTTTTAAAACAAGCCCCAGATCTCACTTCAGTAGCTAAATAGATGCATTATGCCACTTGTTTTAATCTGACTACATTGTATGTGCCTATTAATGTTGTGAATTTTCCTATTCTACCATATTAGCACATACTGCTGTCTGCTAATATTTAAAAAAAAAAGAAAAAAAAAAAGAAAAAAAAAAAGAAAAAAAAGAAGATTTTCCAACCCTCCCTACTTAGCTTTTTCTGGACCGTTCCCCGCACCACAATACTTTTTTAAGCCTGAGGTACAAGGCATCGCGTCTCATATTAGTGAAA
Organism: Conchocele bisecta; assembly: GCA_029237695.1. NCBI lineage: Eukaryota > Metazoa > Mollusca > Bivalvia > Lucinida > Thyasiridae > Conchocele > Conchocele bisecta. Next base: position 22,315,069 of record CM055268.1, on the reverse strand, counting down.
GTTTCAGTAAGTTATCATTTTCCGTTTTCTGTTCACACTTAATGTTAACTGACACCAGTAAACGTAAATGGGAGGGCAAAATGTGAACTTTTACGGCGACGTTAGACAATTTGAATCGTCGTTTTTCCGACGTCGTTGAACGCTTTCCATAACGTTGTCATTAAGACAGGTTTTCGTATGGCGCGGCCCATATATATATGAACAGAATAAATATATACAACCCCCCCCCCACCACCACTCTCACTCCCCACTGCTCCTACGCCTATGATACATAATGTCAAGCTTGAGCAGGAGCGTGCTATTTGATCAGGAGCTACACTGGTCACAAATCCCATAATTCCAATTTCTCCTTTCACAGACACAAGTTGACATTAATGTGTGCCTTCGGTTGACCATAGGGATGATACATAATGTCAAGCTTGAGCATCTTTCAGATTTACGCAGACACGGATGTTATGTTTATCCCGTCAACACAGTGCGTATATGCCGTGACACACGGTGCCGTGAAACATTTTTGATATACGGTCAATACGACCTAATCACTGCGTATAAATATGTGCGGTGACTGGGGCTATATTTTTGCATTGTAAAGCCATTTGCAGGTGTTGACGGGATAAATAGAATAGTAGGTTAGTGCCGTGAATGGCAAAGCCTCGCCCATCCCGTTTCCTAAGCCTTGCCAGATATTTTTTCCAATTCACGGCACTAACCTACTATTCTCTATAAACCGTGCAATCTCCCTGTAACAACCACCCATTGGATGACACAAAATTGGCTGTTGTATGCAGGTGGCTGATCTAGGGAGGTTAGATATAGAGGTAATTGTCCATTTGGGATATAATATGTCGGCAGTTCTGGGAGGTTCGACTGTATATTCCGGCTAATAAAATAGATCAAACGGGCAGTCCGATCAATGAATGGCGAACAATGTAGGTATTGATTGGACTGCCAGTTTAATACATTGTATCAGCCGGAATACCACCTGCACTCGGTGTCTATATACTGTTCCACATTCAGCCTTGCGTTATTCCAGCAACTTGGGTAAATTGTGTGCAGTTTGGTTGCGCAAGGATTTCACGTTTTATGCCGTCTTTTAAGCACAAGACATTTAATAAAATATATAAATGTAAATACGTTTTCATCAATAGCAAAAGTCTTTCTGGATTTTATTTCGAAAAAGACATTCATGTAGGAATTGTATATGGGGGGCTACTAAAAGCATTTGGAGGAGGGTTGAAAATGAAAAATGTGCAAAGTGACTCCCAAATCCTGCCTAGATAGCTTGGAAATGGTAAATAACTAAGAACACAAAATTAAGATTTTGAAAATCGGCGCACAAATTATCCTAAATTATTTTCAACATTCCACTTTAGTGCCCCATGTTAATATCCCATAACACAATTATATTTTCGCTATAGAAAATATTTGAATTGTCAAATAAAAACATGGGAAGGGCTACTCTTTCAATATTTATAAAAAAGTAGATCGGCAGGAAAACGTGAACAAACATTAGAACATTGCAGCTGTGACTGGAGAAATTGGGCTTATGAGTTTTGCGACCAGTGTAGATCCAGATCAGCCTGTGTCTCCTCTGATCAGGAATGTACTGTTCATTGTTCCATAAAGGAAACATTCGTTCTGCTTCTAACACGTTCTAACAATCAGTATAGGTCGTTTTAAAACTAGCGTGCTATTCGACCACTCTGGCCACAAATCACAGAAGCCCCATTTCTCCAGCCACAGCCACACTTATATATAACGAAAAAAAAGGCTTACCTGATGCCTGGGCCTGCCGACGATGGAGGGGAACACGGCCCTGGGGGCGTCGTCGCCGGCGAATCCCGCCTTGCACATTCCGGACCCATTGTCCACGACCAGAGCTGCTACGTCATCGTCACACATGTTGGTATTTTTAGACATCACGTATAAGTTGCTTCAATTGACGATCTATCTCCCAGCTCGTCCAGTTGACATGTGGCGATATGCTAGTTGTAACCGATATTAAAGTAACAAACGATACCACATTACGTATGCAGAACGTATACACAGGTATAATATAAACCGGGTATAACCCCCCGTCTTACCAGGACAAACGTTTCATTATCGCCAAATATGGTATTGGTGTATTTATAAACGCCGGCTTTCACGTTAGGCTGGTAAAAATAAACGTTGACCCACCACTAATTGCTTACCAAGCTTTTATTTCAGATTATGCTTCAGCATGGTCTAGTGAGTGTGTAAACCAAAATGCACCCGAATGCACATTGGGGAAAGTACCTAATTTGCATAAATTCAAGATGGCCGCTAAAAACACCCCTAACAATTCTTAAACACACAATATTATGAAAACTAGTCATAATATACTATATAAATGGGTCGCGCTCTGTGAAAACCGGCCTTAATGACAAAATTTTCGATTTGCATTTTTTTACACTTTTTTGACACCTTTCAAAAACATTATGCTGAAAAGAAAATGCAAATATGTTTCATAGTTTTTGTTTTATCTCACTTTTTGTAGCACCATGTGAATCGCGCAAGGAAAAAATAGTAACGTCATTGAGAAAATGACGTTGTTGAAACGCCGACGTTTTACAATGCAACATAGCAGCCTACAATAGAAATACGTGTTCATAGACTCATTGACTGTGCTTGCTGTCAACTGTATTTGCTGATAAGGTACACTAAATGTATCTACACGTGTTAGTATGTATACAATCAAATATTGAACAGAATAAAACTATGATATATGTACATGTAGTGAACAAACCAAACGCACCACTATCGATTTTAAATCTATAATTAGCCGACATGTGACTTGTAATTTGCTACCATCGCCAACTATGATATGTTATATACATGTACCGTCAGAACGATACATTGTAATTATTGGAGAATTATGTTCAGAATCTAATTGACAACAGTTAATTGTGACGCAGCGTCGTATGAGGGTATTGAAAAGTGGTGCGGCCATACCGTCGAACGAGCAAAGCTAGCGGGTTCCGGGGGAACGGTTACACGAAACACCCAAATACACTAAAATGCACCCAAATATAGTTCAAATACATATAAATATACCACAAATACACTCGAGATGGTGTCAGATATTAGCGTAAAGCATATTATGACACAAAACACATCATATAATTGACATATGTAGTCAAATAAATCTGTTAAATTGGCCATATGTTCGATTTATGCACATTGAATCACCAATCATGTGGGAAATACATACAGATATAGTTTAATATATATAAATATGCCACAAATACACCCTCAAACATATCAGTGTATGCTACCTTACGTTATCAGAATTTGTATAACCTATTTTATGTATCAGTGTAGACCCTGATCTTTATTATTGTAGGCCCTCTTGGGATACGTGTATATTTTATTAAAATGCCCCACAAATATGCCACAAATACACCCTCAAACGTAGACTACACATGTACCAGTGTGAACATCGGCGTATTTCATTTGTGTGTCGGATTGCATTTAGTGAATACAATTTCGTATTTGGTAAACTCGTGCATGTATCACTAACGAGGGAATTGTATTACACACCATGTGATAACCGCCGTGACTCATCAAAACTGTGAACATAATATGTGACGCGCCAAGCGAAAACCTCCTTTATGGATCAAACATGCGAAATTGAGTTTTCAACCGTGATACTTAGAAAATTTGATCTCCCTCGAACAATATGATATATAAACCAATGTTGTATTCAACTGATAAACCATCTTTCTAGAACAACAGAGATACATATCTGACGTTACTTTGTCGCATCGACGTTGTTTTGATAATACGTACACTGTAAAACCAGCGGACGCTTGACGCGTCCAGACGCGTTCATATATAGGCAATCTTAACGCAGTAGTGTTCAAATTGGCCTTCAGGAATCCAGTAAATGCATCTTTACTGAACCGATGTGTTCAAATGGTCTTCAGCACATTAACGTCTCCGTTCAAGCACTCTGCTGTCAAATTTTGATCAGCTTTCAATTGTGGTAGATACAATGACAATGTATTAATAACACCATTTAAGATAAATTTTAAAGTATGGTGTATGAAGCTACAATTCATAATTCGTTACGGCATTTAAACACTGCCGTTCACATAGCATCCATTGATGAACGCTCAAAGCGTACGGTGACGTAATTCTATTTTTATCGGAGTATTTTTAGTTCCACGCGGTTCCGTCATGACCATGGAATTCTGGGAATTAGGCGCAATTTTTTATCTCTTTCCGGCATTGCTGCTAAAGGATATTGAGGACATTTAAATGTAAACCGTACATTTGATTTACTTATTTAGGTGATTTTAACATGTAAATTAATGGTAATAGCATCTCTTCATACTCGCCAATGTTTGTGGCAGCTCTTTGTGGTAGGGGTTGCTTGATAAACATGCAAAATGAGACAGAGTCCGAATTTGCCTCCAACATGTGTTGTTTCTTTGCAGACTCCATGCAATCATTTCAAAATCATACCATAACGTATCACAAAGATGATCCAAGCTTCTCGGTTGCATGCAGTATAGGTTCTTGCTCCTTCACATCAAGCAAATGATCCATTTTTAGATCGCATGTAAGCCGTAAACACGATAACCGAAATCAAAATATAGACTTACCCCACCCACCCATGTTATTCAATGATGATGTAGAAAATGATGTTGTTATTACGTTCAACGATACAGAAGCTCTGCAGATATGTATGCATGTAATGCTATATACTAATGTACAATGTAATGCCATTATATTGAATGATTCAAAATAAAATGTGTAAATGAATTGCTTTTAATACCTTCTGTTCAAATTAGAACATGTCCATGATTAAATTAGAACACTTCCCTGTTCAAATATGAACACATTTCTGTTTATATTAGAGCACCACGATATGTGTGTGCTCAAAATTGCATACCTACATGTTCATGTGGTGTTCCAAAGCTGAACACTTGTAACTTGAACATGTTCTGGGTGTTCAATATCTGTTGCATCGTATTTGAACGCGTCAAGCGTTAATAATTGGAACACTTGAAATGTTCAATCTTGAACACACAACGTTCATGTTTTGAAAGGTAGTGTTCACGGTTTGAACACATAAATGTCCAATGTCTCACACTAGTTTTCAAAGGGTGTTGAGATTAGAAAACTGTGCGTTAATGCTTTGAACATTAGCGTTAAGAAATCGAATGCTCGTTGAACGCGTCATTGCGTTCTTGATGTGTTCAATAGCTGTTGCATTTTGGTGTTCAAAGTGCATTCTAAAGTTGAACGTTTGGGTTTACAGTGTACGTTACGTCGTCGTTATATTTGCGGACAGTGGACCGCACGAGTCGTGACATTTTCGTGCTACAATTGTACTCACACAGAAACTTTTCTTTGTTTCATCACAATGCACATATTTATGTATATTATTATTAATATACTTAGCCATATTTCAAAACATTTATATTTAATTTATAAATAATATAAGAAACAATGACAATTCGTCGCCTGTAAATGATATTGCATACGTCATGTAAAGTCCACAGGTGGAAGACTGGGACCTAGGACACAATAAATTGCTCATTTGAAAAACGTTACTCCACCCACCCGTTTCCGGTGTAAATATGTAGAGTTTTAGATAGTGCCCTGTGCCAACTTATCCTATTGTGTTATTGTCCGTCTTGTTTTGTAAAACTCTACATATACTATTCTCTATCCCAGCAAACACACGACGTCGGCCCGACGTCGGATCTAGGTCGGATCCAGGTCGCGACGTCGGCGACTCAAATCCAACGTCAGCCCGACGTCGAAACCCCGACGTCGAAACGACGTCGGATTACGACGTCGTACTGACGTTGTTTGCTAGTCGTAGTTCGTCGCGACACAATCACAACCTCGGGTTGACGTCGGAATCACGACTTCGGATGAACGTCCGTTTCCGATGTCGAATAGACGTCTGGTCCAGGTCGTGATTGGTATACACTAAAAGGTGACTCACTGTCAGCAGATATATCTCTACGTTAACCTATAGATACGCCAATGGAAGCGCAGCTGATCTGATTTAGTTTAACCTTTATTTACGGCATGTTTAGGCCTATGTAATTAATAATTTTATATCCTAGACGATTGATTTTGCGTATGTATTTAGGTTGGGCTGGGCGTACGTGCAATGTCATTAACGTCTAGGTCAAGATCCTTGTGCGCGCTCGGAGTGTTGACAACTGACATGCTTTATTAGCGTCCGTTTCAAATGCCACTGGACCTGGTTCCCGCGTTACTGCATAGCGGTAGCCACAGATACAGTAATACGCTGGTAAACAGCCGACCTGACTCATTCGGAACTATCTCGGATCTTTTCGCCAAAGCGGAGGTCTGATTAATCTATAATCCCCGAGGTGCTCCAATTGTGTTTAGGTTATCCCGCCATTTCCGTTTTCTCTTTGTGATTTTAATTTGAAATTGGGGAAAGATCGACGTAATTTGAAGAAATTAACTTTCTTATGTAAGTATATTGATGCATGCGTGTCAGCTAACATGTTTTCAATAACATTTTTAATACAAAAATACATGACAACGCCGTGATCAGTCGATTCACGTTTCAATTCGTGAATTAGTTCGTCCCGTCTCACTTTGCGCATTCCTATTCATGTGTTGTTAATATATTGTCGCTATTCACCATTTACAAACTGCATGCATTATCATATAAGTGTGCCTTTAATGGAGATCTATGCGGTCGCGTTTTCTCAAAACTTGTAGGACAGCTATAGTAATTATAGATTTTGTCATCGTTACATACTGTCTTTGTGAAACTATTCGCCTTAGATAATGGCGCATATACTCAAAGTTTATTCGAATTGTACATCAAACTGGAGCCACCCAGGGGACGTAGAATTCTTTTTTTTTTGTTAATTTGTTCCCACGAAATAACAATTCGTTCCCTCAATTTAGCAATTCGTTCCCACGAACTAACAATTTGTTCCTTTAATTTAACAATTCGTTCCCACGAAATAACAATTCGTTCCCACAGGAACGAATTGTTAATTCGTGGGAACGAATTGTTCATTCCCTCAAATTAACAATTCGTTCCCTCGAATTAACAAGTCGTTCCCACGATATAAAAATTCGTTCCCACGAATTAACAATTCGTTCCCGTTCGTTGTTAAATTGAGGGAACGCATTGTTATTTCGTGGGAACGAATTAATATAAAAACAATTCTACGTCCCCTGCGGGGCTCCGTAAAAAGGAAGTATGCTGATTTATACACATATTTCTTGTTGTATTGGTGAAATTACTTTCTTACATGAATGACTATTTATAGAACGAATTTACAAGTTTCATAGGAAACGAGATTTGAAGCTGTAACGCTCATCGAACATGTATTCGGTAGTGGTCTACAACATATACATTAGGCCATACAAATAAGGACTTTGGCAGTCACGGGGTGTGCAGAATGTGCAGCGGGAGAACGGCTTTTATTAAATAATATATATAATTTGTTTGTGTTTGAGATGTTCGTGTGTGATTTTATTTCAAGTTGCCAGATGCATATTTGTGTGATTTTATTGATGCATATATGCATCTGGCAACTCGAAACAAAATCAGAGACGAACATCTCAAACAAAAGGAAAATGTTATATAAAGTTACGATAAACTCTTTAGATGTGAAAATCACAAGATTTTTGTCAGACATGATTGGATTTAACATATTTTTCATGGTAGTGTTTTTTATTGATCATGTGGCAAAATTATTCTCCATGACGATAAAATGGTAGACGCGCAGGGATTATTCAGACGCGGCGATATCTGAGAACCAAAGTACTTTTGATGGCCTAACGTATACTAGTGTATTATTATTATTAACTATTTCAACCTTGGTTATCCTACCTTGTCTTTTTCACACTATTTTTGTACTATTCCATTTATGACAAAAGACAATTCTAGATGAATAATAGTGGCAAATGCGGCAGATCCTGATGAGACGACGAGACGTCTCATCTGGATATACATTGTTTGCACATGTTGGCTTTATGGAGGTATACATCATGTAAGGGCTAATACTTAAAGATATGCAAACATTTGTATGCTTTTTGTATGTATATTTCAGACAACGCTAAGACATACACATACGAGAGCAACACAGAAATGGAAGAGATTGAAGCCGATCGATCTTCCCAACGAGCCAATCTTTTCGAACAATGAATGTTTGAAATCACGCTGGCATCTTTGGATACACTGAAACACAGTACGGCCATGGACATACTTAAAGCGCAGAACGAGATGAAGAAACGATTGAAACGATTGAGACGATACAGACACAGGCAGAGAAATTGTGAAAAGTAAACCGGATTCTAATAAGGATCTTCTCGAAGAACTGCTGAAGCGACGAATGAAGCACGATGCTAAGATGAAACAGAATCAGAAACAAGCTAGCCCCAAGACATCGCCGGCGACGCTTCAGGATACGTACAATTCATGCATTCGTAGATCCGACGCGAACTCGGAACCCGAGGTGGAAGTGGACGATACGTTTATGGTTGACCATCGATGCACCAGTGGGGGCATTCGTATCTGTGGACACAGTTCCAGTTCTTCATGAAAAGATTACTTGACATTTCATTAGAAGTGTCTCGTGAGACAATTCTAATGAAATGCCTATGTATGTTTTTATCGCGAAATGATCGAATATTCAGCAATTTCCATCCGCATGATTGTCGTCTGCAGCAGGATAAGGGTTAAAGTGAACTAAGTCCCTGCTATATGATTCCATCGAGTAACGAATCGCACCATAAATTTATGGCAAAAATATATGTGAAAGTATAATAAAATACATTTGCCAGCCAAAATATGTGTTTATTACTGACCAGGTACCAAACCAGGATATTGATTAATTGATCCAGAGTGAAACTGCAGATCAAGTAATCAATGCAAAATAAAGTTTTCTAGACGATAAAACCCGACATTCAATTGATGTCAGAACCAGACGTTGGATAAAGGTCGTTTTCTGACGTCGGATAGACGTTGGATTATAGTTGAAAATGAAAAAGTTGTTTAAACGTCGGAATCCGACGTTGAAATGACGTCAGAATTAGACGTATATACAACGTCGGATCCTGACGTCCATTCGACGTCTGATTATGACGTCCGTTCGACGTCTGAGTATGACGTCCGTTCGACGTCGGATTCCGACGTCCGTTCGACGTCGGATTCTGACGTCTAAAAAACTTTCATTTTCGAACATGATCCGACGTCTATCAGACGTCGGAAACCGACGTCAGTTCGACGTCTATCTGATGTCGTGTGCCCACTGGGATAGTTTTCACAGTTTTACGCTCAGTTTATCAGTTAAATTTTGGAAAATACGAATCAAGACAGTTCGTGCGTATGAATACAGCAGATATTACATTTATATCTCACGGGACAGTACGTACGGAGCTAGCTACACAAATTTGCCTTCGATATGTTATCTACGGCTACAATTTGACCCATTCACAAATGTCAAAATTTAGTTAACTGTAAATGTTAAACAAATAATATTTGATGTAGAGCTAGTAAATTGCCCAAAATAATAGAACGATTTGACAGTTTTATATTGCTAACATATCAAACACGCCAGATAACCGATTGAAAAAATTCTTCCATGCGCTACATTAAACAGATGGTGTTAAACGGCCGCACCCGTTGTTACGCCTATGGACATGTATATATGATGGTGGTCGCCAGACAGGATAAGTTTGTTTTCTTTGAGCATTCCGGTTTCAACCTAAATTATGATACATGCAAACGCCTCCATCTACGCCGACTACAAATGTTCTCACGCTTGTTTGTAATTGTTATATAAATACAGTTTAAAAGAAATATTAGCATTATGATTACATCATACTGATTTTGTGATGTGTTATCTAAAACTACCGGTCATATGGTTATTTAGTTTCAAATGTCATTTATAAGTCGTCCATATAATATTATACAAATCATTTGCAATATGCTCATTTGTATAAAAAATAATCAACAAAATCACAACTGAACCACTATGAAAACAACTGTAAAATTCTGCCACGCATATCCAACATTAAAATATTTGTGAGCCACAATTAGTAATGCGTACGGCTATACATAGGACAAGTCATTGCAATGACGCAACGATTTTAAGCGTCAAAATCAGACGTGACGTTGATAAATTTAAGCCCAATTTTGCGACGTCACTTTCATGCTTTCATGACGTTGTCATTCAGGCTGGTTTTCACAGAGCGCGGCCCAAATGTATTAACTACAGATAGGAATATCTATATCAGGATTTCAAAAATCATCATAGAAAGTAATTATAACGTCACTGTGACATTATCATGACGTCATTGTGACGTCAGTGTGACAAAATAATTGGAAATGTCTGTATTTGTCATGTTATTTGGGCTAAATGTTCAGTAGATGCTTCATGGATTTGAATGCATCACATTAGTGACCAATTACGTATGATTGTGTTGTACATATTAACATATGACATGTACATGCAAACACTTCACATATACCAATCAGTTATACACAGCTATCATGTATTCACATGCATTTCACATCAATTGATCTGCATTATGTTAAAAATGGCATCCGACCTGTCATGTGCGTATCAAGGCACATATATCATGACGTCACGATATGTATCATGTTTATGTTTGTATTGTAACATTTACCCATTATCAACATAATCAAATAAAACAAATCGTTGAATGGCTGGTTACAAATGAAAAATATGATCAACCATCATATATTTGCAACACCTTGCACTGTATTTAGGGAAAACACTGACTCACAATTGAGTCATCACCATCATTAGTGTCACACGGATTATTAATGTTCAAACAGTCTCCAGCACATTCACATGCTATAGTACACTCCGGCCCAACGTTCCTTCATGAGCAATTCAATGTAGAACAGTCTCTCTTGCAACCGCAGTGAATCAATTTCAGCAGGTATTCTGGGGCAATAGGGGTGGATGTCATTATTGAAGTCAGTTGTGTGTATTGGATACCCCAGCCCCATTCGGCTTGGGCTAGTGCGTTATCATTCCAAGCTTGGATCTGATCATATACCCGAATAGAATGACACGATGCTAATCCTGACGTTGGTGGTAAACTCTTCGGATGAATAAAATTACCATGATTGAACTTTTGCATAAATTTACGCAGCCTCAGATCATTGAGATTGCGTACACTATTCACAGTACCGTAGAGCTTTAGAATGGTGCATTCTCCAGCCTCGATGATGCTTGACACAGATGCTTCTGGATCATTGAAAATGCTAGAAGCATTTTGGAAGCTGCTCATTGATTTCAATACGCTCGCCTTTCCCAATCCGTGTAGGCTGGGTGTAATGTCACAACCCAGCATTGCATGTGCAAACTTCAGATTGTTACACATTTCACTCCCTAGTACAGTTCGACAATTGTTTATTTGCCATAGATAGTCGGGGAGAATTGTTCGTACCGTGTTTAGTCATGAGTTGATAATATATAGAGAATAGTAGGTTAGTGCCTAGAATGGGAAAACATATCTGGCAAGGCTCAGGAAACGGGATGGGCGAGGCTCTGCCGAGCACATCCCGTTTCCGTGCCGCGCCAGATATTTTTTCCCATTCTAGGCACTAACCTACTATTCTATTTATCCCGTCAACACCTACAAATGGCTGTAAAATGCCAAAATAATATTGACTGGATATCAAAAATGTTTCACGGCACCGTGTTTTACGGCACATACGCACTGTGTTGACGGGATAAAGATTGTATTCAAGGTCATCCACTTTGTGATTACTGAGTAACCGAATAGTTAAGCCCGAATAACTACCGATAACTACTGTTGGTTCAGATGCTGCGGTTTCAATTGCCTTTGTCACTATTAGAACATCCGCGTCGGCGTCGTCATGAAATACTTCAAATTCATTCTGAATTAGGATGCCACACATAAGACCGATAAACCTTTCACAGATAAACCAGAATACAGTGTGCCTCAACATAAACATTAGTACATCGAATTTGGCTTGCTCTGCGACGATGAACCGCGTCTTTTGTGGTATTGTGTCTATATCCATCGTAACATTATAAGTTATTGTGATTATACACAGGCTATATGGTGTAATATTTACGTTGTCCGAAGCAACAAGTCCTGTGGCAATATTTCGCAATGGTATAGTTTCATCGAATGGTGATTGCTCACGAAGAAATGAAAATATTAGCTCAACATCTTCACCATCACGCTTCACACGGGGTCGACTTGCTTCCGTATGCTGGTTGCTGCTGACATAAGTTACCGATTCCAGTTCCAGGATCGCACTATTGACAGAGAGACACACAGGTTGTGACATAAGCTATGTTAATCGCTGCGCTTCTGTAAATCCCCTAACCTACTGAGACCACCTGACGTGTTCAGTGATTGTTCAATCACATGATCAGTGCTTAGACATGCCCAGAATCGGTCTGACTTTCGAAGTAGATGCCACTGACCGGTCCTCTCGGCTTTCAGTAACTTTCGTGACGTTCATGTAGCACATAGCTTCATATACTGTAGCCACAACGTTGCAGTTCGCGATTGTGACAGATTGTGGCATGATACTTATCGAGAGGTGTTATGGCGTTTTCATCATCTAGCGCGATAGTTCCATTTTCAATGCCTTCACATGTGGAATGTACTGCAGCAATGTCCTGATCAGTTAATAGCATTTCATCGATTGCCGTTTCTTTCAGCAGCGTATTAAGTGCAACATTCACATGGTAATGTGCCCGTATAGCACGCTCGATTGCTTTGCCCGACATGATATGTAGTATCGCGCTTTCGACATATGCTAATTTTAAAACTTGACGCATGCCTGAACACTCCAGTGTGTGACCTATGGTACCATACTAGCTCATTTGTAAGTGAAACACGCCAATTCATAGAACAATTTTATGTAATTCACTAGAGTCCGCTTCATTTTCTATAATGATCATAGCTTTCCAGTATAACGGCTGGTCGAAGATTACTATTGGCGTAACACCATAGCGCAGAGCATGATCACATACAACGCATAAGCTTGAATAGATGCATGCTGGATCGCTCGGATTCATGTCGATCATATGTAGAAACAGAAGTGATTGCCTTCCTGGATGAAATCCTTTCAATACCATTTGCATGAGACCCGAATAACTGGGCTGCTTGGTTGACCTCCAAAGGGATTCGATGTGCGACGTGTCATCTAACGATGTTATACTCGTTAACGGCTTAAACAACAACTTACGAATGTTATTACTAATGGACTGTGAATACTTTATGTCAATATTGCCGACACTTCGTAATTGAGAATCGTTCACCTTTAGTCGCATAATGGCTGTCTTAGTTTTAATCTCCGGAGTTATTGCAACTACCATACCCATTCCGTGAAAAGTTCCACGTCCGTCGATGCTACGGGTATTGTGGTCGGCGTTATCTAGAAATGGCCTTTTGGAGGTGTCATATTATTTGGGTTTTCTCCAGGGCAATGTGTAAGAATAAGCACCCGATATGATGAAGTATTATGTCATTAATTATTTGTGTAACTTACCATCTGGCATTGAGTAATTTCAAATGCCAACAAAAAACTTAATCTTGTTGTTGTTGTTGATGTTCCCGGATGTGATGCTTACTTTTCACGGCACTGCCCAATTAGCGAGCAGAAAGGATTGTCTGTACATGACCAGTCAAGATATACTGGGAATTATCAAGTTATAAAGCAATATAAAACAGCAAAAGTTATTCAACTACTCGAGAATTGTGGATATTTTTCCAGGAGCAGGGTTGGATCCAGGCCGATGGACCCCTGGACCCGTGGCTGGGGGTAACGTCATAAACACTTTCTATAATGATTGTTTAAATATTTATATACATATTCCTATATGTGGTTAATACATTTACATGGTGTAATGTGACTAGTTTTCATGATATAGAGCATTCACTAGTTTTTATATTACACTTTGGCCGCCATCTTGAATTTATGCAAATTAGGTGCTTTCCCCAATGTACATTCGGGTGCATTTTGGTTTACACACTCACTAGACCATGCTGAAGCATAATCTGAAATAAAAGCTTGGTAAGCAATTAGTGGTGGGTCAACCTAGTAATACACTTTATGTTTGCTAGCCTACGTCTCAGTTGGCTGGAAGAAGTCACAACATGCGGAGTGTACCGTATCGGCTGTATGGATGAGAGTACAGTGGTAACTTTCTATGGGACACGCCATGTGATTTTGTACCTAAGTAAAGGTACGACTTTTGTCATGAAATATATTTACAGAAACTATAAGATGAAATCATGTGTATAGCGTTTGCGGACTTGAATTCCGCATTTCCTATGAATATGTCGTTAATTGTCGACGTCATATACGGAAGCCATGACTGTAAATGGTATATTTTTAATGAAATAGTGCACATGTTCTTAGGTACAAAGTCACATGTGTCTCGTATGAAGTATGTCCTTATATATGGAACTGGGGCCAGTTTCACTAAACTTCTTACGACTAAAATGTTCGTAAGTGCAAATTTTAGATCGTCTGTAAATTTAAATTATGGATTTACATTTAATGAGCATAGGCTGCATATGCAGCCCGCGCTCAATAAATGTAAATCCAATAATTATTTACAAGAAAACAATGTTAATGTGAAATGTACAGACTATCATAAGTTTGCACTTACGAACATTTTAGTCGTACGAAGTTTAGTGAAATGGCCCCCACGGTCTCAGATATTCATAGACAACGAATGAAACAGATTTAGGTTAAATAGTTCAAATTGAGATTTGTCTCGTATTTTTCCGTACCCAATTGTACGCTTCCGAACCCAATTGTACTGGCATATTGCATAGGCGGATTCAGGGGGGGGGGGGGGGGCGGACCCGGCGCGCGCCCCCACTAAAATTCAGATATTCATAGACAACGTACCCAATTGTACGCTTCCGAACCCAATTGTACTGTCATATTGCATGGGCGGATTCAGGGGAGGGGGGGAGGGCGGACCCGGCGCGCGCCTCCCCCTAAAATTCAGATATTCATAGACAACGATGAAACAGATTTAGGTCAAATAGTTTAAATTGAGATTTGTCTCGTATTTTTCCGAACCCAATTGTAAGCTTCCGAACCCAATTGTACTTGCATATTGTGCTTTAAATGCAGCTTGATTGGCTGAGACTGAGTTGTGCTACAGCTCAGGCTCAGCCAATTAAACTGCTTGATTGCGAGTTGAGATATATGGTCTGAAACGTTAATATCTGGGCCAGATTAATGCAGGAGGTTGTGTTTGTCAGTATAGGAACCGGGATATTCATAGAAAGTGATGAAAAATAGTTTCAATGTAGATTTGAATCGTACAGTAGAACATATCTCAACCGGACACCCTGGCGACCGCATTGTGCTTAATTAACATGACTTTCACTGTCATGTGTGTCATTTTCGTGTTTGTTCATGATTGAAAATGGCAAAAACTGTTCATGTGGTGCTTAATTACAGTGGAGCCTCTCTACACCGGACACCCTGGAGACCTCCCAGGGTGTCCGGTTTACAGAGGTTTCACTGTATTTCTGAACCAAGTCGTACGTGTACGTACACGTCACGTGACACAATCGGGGATTGGTATATGTTTATAACAGTATGTTTGTAACACTGATAAATAATTTGCGTTTGCAACTGGTCATTTTACAGCAAAAAAAGTAAAGATGTTTCACATTTTCTTTATTGGTATATGTTTACCGAACATGCCACATTATGCTAAGCCAACCTATCTCCCCTGTTTGTCAGTTTCAGATTGAATATAACTTGAATATAACGCATGTTTGTGGAATTTTCATGACGTCATAACTTGTCATAAGCAAGTGGGATTTCGCATTTGCTGTAAACATTGTGTCAACGTTATTTAGACGTCCCTTAGACCGCTACACCCAACAATTGTCGTCTGCTGTTGCTTTTATATCTTGCATTATTTCTCAATAAGAACATGGTTTGACAGCACTTGAGAATCATTTCCAATGAAGTGCTGTCAAAGTATGTTGTAAATTATTCTAAAGTGCTGTTAAAGCATATTTTTGATGATAAAAATGGAAAATAGGAAATAAACAACAGACGAAAAAAATTAAGATAGCTGTGTAAGTGTTAATATAATACTGTTTTGGACATTAGTAAAACCCGGATGTACATGTACGTGATAGCATGTAGGCTATTTGGGCCACTAACTGAGACCTATTTTTGGCCAGCGTAGATCCAGATCACCGCGTGTTGTTCTAAAGTATTTTAACAATTTCGCCACTAAATTGTATTTCCAATGTTATTTCATTAATACAAATATATTGTTTAAAACAAATGCAACTAATGCCAAACATTGTAGATCCTGATGAGGCGGCTCATCCGGGTCTACAGTGTTTATAAATGTTATTATTATATGACTAAGTATTTCAGTCATTCTCATCGGCCGAAACATGGCCACGTGATTATCTACAAATTGAATGTAGACCTCTGAACGGTTTGTTTACACGAATAAGTCCGAGATGAGTTATGACCAGCGTCGGCTCTGGACAGACTGATTGGATGTTCACGCTGATCTGCGAGTGTGCTGGTGGCGTACATGTACAGTGGGGTCAACCTGTCGTGTTCGTTCGTGTGTGCACTTACACGCTGACCCCACTGTACGTCGCAAAGTCCCTGTACTTTGTGGGAGCATTACAACGTTATTTTGAGTCAATTGCCACCTTTAAAGGTACATGCCCACTCAGTATGCACACAATGCTCTTTACAGGAATTAAAGACGTGTATAATTGTTTCACTATTCCACCAGAATTACGTAAATGTAAATGCTTTGATTTAACGACGGCACTCGCTCGATGACCTTGCATGTCGGGACCGATATTTTAAGTCCCCATCCGATGGGACTAGGATATCACGAAGGTGTCTTGCCCAAGGACACGCCGAATTGACTTTTGTCGGGATTGGAACTCGGGACCTTTCGATCCGTAGTCTTATGCTCTACTACCACTGAGCTATTGCGGCTGACACTAAGAATTACGAGTTCCCGCTATACTTAATGTAATCATTTAGTAATATGTATTTTACTAATAGTGACTCGCGGTGGTATCAGGTTATTTTCATATTCAAATGAGGCTTGCCATTTTTAATTATTTATACTGATGCGTCACCTGAACAAAAATAGTATCTATGACATATTATAAAGTATGATCATTGCACATCAAAAAAATATACGGAGAATAAATAGTAATGTCCGTTAATATTTTACGGAAACACGGTTATCGCCCTTGATATCAGTGTGGAAATTTACTGTATAGTAATGCCAATCAATACGTGGGATAATGGTGAATGAATATTATCTTGCCAGATAATGTCTCAGATGATGTTTCTGATATAAAGAACAGTTTGTGCCTACTAGGTTTCATTCCAGTAAATCGAGTGTGTTCCTTAGTGTTCCAGTCTGTAATGTAACCTACTGAGTGGGCATGCACCTTTAACTATAAGATAATCGTAATTCATAAACTGTAATAAATGGACGTCGGTTGAGAAATGGGTCATACATATACTATACAAATTGAAATGCCTTAATTTACATAACAAGTACCCTACTACAGTGGAACCTCTCCAAACTGGGCACACTGGGGGGTTCCCTGGGAGGTACCTATATAGTGTGTCCGGGTTGGAGAGATTCCACTGTAGTTCTTGTAGATGAGCACCACAATACACTTGTGGGTGTATTTCCATCATGAACCTACATTACCAATACAGTTGCATGACAATGAAATCTCTCAAAGGTGAACAAACGTATGTGACATTGGTGTCCAGTTCAGAGAGGTTTTAACGGTATTTAATCAAAGTGGCTTTCCCACTTTATTGACACAGTGTAATAAAAATCATTACACTAGTGTAAT
>CM055268.1:22245309-22296668 GCA_029237695.1 Conchocele bisecta | reverse complement strand
CAAATGGCCGAATCTTCTCCAGGTCGATCCCGGCCGCGAGTTCATGGGTGCTGTCTCTCATCTATTGGCTAAGCACAAAGTTTCTGTCAGACGCGGCCGCGTCAACATCCACCGGGACCAGGGGATCGTGGAGCGCTTCAATCGAACCCTGGCTGAGAGACTGTTTGGACACCAATATGCCAAAGAACTGTAGACCCTCATTCGCGATCGACCGAGTGGGTGGCCACTGCCCGCCGCCGGTCTCTCCGCACTGAACGGAGAAGTGACCAGATTGATAGGTAAGAAGCCCGTAAATGCTATCAAGTTTAAAAGGGTGACCAGCAAGCCCTCTGCCGTCTCGCGCGGGCGACCCGTTGGTTTAGAGGAGCAGCAATCGCCGATTGCACTTCCATCTGATATTGACGTCCGGTACTTATATCAACCGGGAGAGCTCGAAGGTGGCAGCCGCCGCGCGACTGATCCCGTGTGGTCTCTCAATGTATATCATCTAGATCGATCTATTACCAAACCCGATGAGCCCGTGCTCTACTATTTGGATGATGGGCCATCTCGAGGGTTTGTTCGCGAAGAACTTCTCGCGGTGCCTTCTGACACCCAGCTACCCCCGGATCGTTAGATTGATTTCTAATTTTCTTAAAATTAATTAAATCGTTAAAGAGGTTCCGTATGTATTCCGTCCGATAACACGCGTCTTTTATCGTAGTACGCCGATAGTCCTAATTTTCGTTGACAGTACGTTTTCATAACGCCGTCTTTCATTTTAAATCCTCTATTTTGCGCTACATCTATAATGTGTTTTCCATCTTCTGTAGTTTCGCTTAGTACTCGTTTATATCTATCCCAATTTAAATCGTTAGTTCTCTTGGACATTCCATTCGTGGAGTTTTTATTAATTGAATAAAAATTTTATACGAAATAACACTTACTAGATAACGCTATCGCCCTATCTCCGCTAAATTCCATTTTGAAAAGTCCTGGTTCTCTATTACTCCATTTATCCCAAGCCAACCATTTCTTTTTTTCTTTTTCAAACTCGTCTAGTAAGTTAGGTCTAATCAATTCCTCTGTCGTTTTTCCACTAACTCCTATATACATACTATCCGTGTCCATCTGTATTAATTCGAAGTCTTCTCTTTCTACGTATTTCTCTAGAAATTCGTAGTAAAATTCCAACATTCTCAATTTAGCTAGTTGATAAACCGCTATTCCACAATGGAATGGTCTCTTTACTGTGCACCGGGGTTTTCTTGAAGATATTTCGTACGCATCTCCTATCTCTTCCAAATCGTCAAAATAATGCTTTGTCAACACAGGTTTCGTCTCGCGTATATGTCGTATTTAAATGTCTCTCCGTTGCCTCTATCATTTTTCCGCAACACGAGTTTCCTAATAATTTCATTATGTCGGCCACCGGTTTCTTATTCGGTTCTACATCCCCCGTTCGTGTTGCGGCTGTAACTACTTTAGCGAACCATTCGAAGGGTTTACCACTAATATAATCTATAACACGATGAGCTCCCGTTATTTCTAGGCCGTGTTTTAAATACCATTTCAACAGTGGCGCGTACAGTAATACTTTAGTGGCCGACATAGATCCCACCAATTTTCTTCCGTTTCCTCTAGTTCGGCCAGTATCTGTTAAATATTTTAACATGTGCGCGGGAACTTCATCAACCTCTACTTCTCTGTTTATAAAAAGTGGAGACATTTCGGAAAACTTATCTTTTAAGTTGTGTGGAACTTCTATATCCACCTCCGCAAACCCAAACCAGTCTCCGGATAAAACTCTTTTACTAAACTTTTTAATAAGTTTAGGATTATGTGGGTTATTTATATGATGTATAGTTTCTTTCCCACACGGCATCTCTTTATTTAACGTAGATAAATATAACGCGTTTGCGTCGTACCCCAAAACAGCCTTGCAAGGTTTGGAACCCACTCTAATATTTGAAACACCGGCTTCTGCATATCGTGTAAATACTATTGATGGACCACCAACTAGAGCGTCTTTCATCATTTTTGTATGTTTCTTCTTTCGGTGCGCATAGAGCATCCTCCGGTATAATCGTCTTTGAAGATTTTTGTTCTTTAATGGTTCCTCTCAATAAATATTGTATAGCCACACCCGGTAGTGTTACCGCGTCTTTGAAAATATCTACACCCCTGTGTTTATAAAATTCACACATTTTTCCCACAGCTTCTAGGAACGGTGCTACATCTAAATATCGTTATAATATTTCAACCAATCTCTGAAAGTTTTCATATTATTTTCTTCGAAAATTCTACGACATTTACTTAATTCTGTTTCGTCTAGTAACATTTTCCCAGATAGTTTGGAATACCAATTCTCTATATCCGGTAGTCCCGGTTAATCCAGCTTGTCTGTAGAATCGAACCACTCGTAAGGAAAGAAAGATTTCTGTCCTTTGCAGTCGTAGGCTTTTATCCAACTATCGTAACTTACACCGGGTCCTAGGTAAAGTATTACATCAAGAAATCTAAACTCCGGAGTAAATAGAAATATTGTCGCGCTCGCCCTTTTTCCAACCATTACTTTCTTCGTTGTTGATGACATTTCGCCTACTAAATATTTCTTTATTAAGTTTATATCGTACTTACTGCTGTTAAAACCTATAACCGGTACTTGCTCTATCCACTGTTCGATCTGGGCGATTTGTTTTTCGTGTAAATATTCCGTATTAAATTCGTATCTTGACCATAATTCTTCTCTTATAGCTTTTCCCCTGACTTTCAAATCTTCTACGAATTTTTCTCTAAGTTTTTCGGGATCTTTATCACAAATATGAGTTACCGTTCCTGAGAAATTATCTCCTATACTAACGCTTACCGGAACGTGCTCAGCTTCGTACTCTAAACTATTACCGGTAGTTTCAACTTCTGGCTGGAGATACGCCTCAAAATCTGATATGGATAAAGAGTAGTGTCGCAACCGATCTTTATATCTTTACCCGTTCTTCGAAATTCGCATTCCCACATAACTACTAGGTTGAATTCTTTGCTTTTTCTAATAAATTTATCTCTTCTCATTGTGGATGCGCGTTTTTCTTTTTTATGCTTTGCATGAATCTCACACCCGTGCCAGTAACAGCCGTGATATTGATATACGGTATTGGTTTCTGGACAGTATCCATCTACCGGAGCTCCTAAAATCCATCTTTCACCTCCGTGTCCGCACTGTTCGTGGTGAATGTGAATTCCCTCCCGCTTTTCCACAGAGTACATCCAATCGATCGCGCCATAACTGTTAGAACCTTTTGGGTAGAACGCTTTCTCGAACGACGAACGCGGGCGCTCTAAATAATTACCATCGCATATTACTTTTGTCTCACCTCTCATACATGTTGGTCCGTGTCTCTTCATATTACTCGCTTTCGTGAATTTCTGTTTGCAATTATCGCAGGCGTAAATTTTAGATAGGTTTTTAAGGTTTTTTTTATCAGAAATGCGTGATTATTAAACAGTCCTATTGTCATTGGTTTATTACCTATTGCATCATAGTGCGCTGGTACCTTTTTCAACCACCATACGTCACATTTGGTGGGTTGATATACTTCTATACCAATTTTAAAAAACTCTTCAACATTTTTCAGATCGGAAAAAGGAATTGGTGACACCACATTACTCCGAAATATTGCTTACTAAGTTCTTTCGCTTTTTCCGTACATCTGTCAGGTCTGATCTTTTTATCAAGGTGCATAGCTAAACACCTGAACAGACAAAGATCGTCATTATACTTATCTAAAGAATACATACCTTTTCTATTCTCAACCATTCTGGAAGTTCTCCTCCCGCTGCTTCTTTGGATTGTAGTCCCAAATCTATTACCCTACTACCCTGTATTAACTTTACAAAAACCTCTACCCATCTTACAAACTTCCACTTTGTATTCGGTCTGTCTATTTTATCGGACATTATTCGTGTTTGCTCCTTATCTGACAACCATTTTTTAACGGTTTTCATTGATGATAGTGGTTCGCTACCACCGAGATTTTTGTGAAATATTATAGTTTTAGGTTTTCCATTTTTAGTTTCCTCCATATGTTCTAGCTTGTAAGAATATGAATATCTCAAATAAAAATTTGTTGTTAGATACTGAGCGAGTTTATCGGACATACGTTCAGACTCGTTGATGTCAATGTTTTTACGAAAGGATAATGTAACTACCCGTCTTCCCTTTTCTACCTTTTCCAACGTTTCATCGTGAGCCCCCAATATTTCTTCACCTTTTTCCACTATCGCGCGAACGATAGATTTTTTCTTACTATCTGTACGTTTAATTTGGGACGTGCTTGAAGGTTTGATTACACTGGCCCTTAACCCCGCAATACTTTCTTTTTGAATTCTGTTACCAACTTCTTCCGCTAGTGAGAGGTCTTTAAAGGCTCCTCGTTTGTGGGCGCGGGTAAACCGCTTCATAAACGCCTCATTCTTTGTGGCGTTTATCAGATTTGTCAACCCCCTAACTCTCAACCGTTTACTATAAGTAATCCCTAGAGATTCGGCTTCTCTTCTCAAACTTTCGATTTCTGGCGTTATCATATTTTCTGTAATATACTTTTGTATAACCTATGAAATTTATATGTTCAATTGGATGTGAAAAATTTACATGATGTTTTTTTCTCGTCCAATTGAATATAAAAAAAAAATACATATATATACATAATGGAGTGTGCGACTTGTTGTAAGACTTTTGTGTGTAAAGACTATCTACGAAGGCATCTATCGAGACGTAGAAAATTTCCTTGTGTCGCCCCGCAATTTCAATGCCCCAGATGCCCTTGTAAGTTCGTTAGTGCCCAAACTCTTTGTAGACATAAGCAACTGCGCTGCCCTGTGGCTAAAGGTGAACACGGTAGACTAGAGCTGGTAGAATTAGTTGCTGATCTGCGAAATAAATTAGCTATAGTGGAGGAGGAAAATACCGTGTTGGAAAGAAACATCACTCGCGGACGCATTGAAATTGCATTAATGATTTCTTCTAATAATTTTCCAATTTCTTCGTTAAAAGCGATATCGAACCCGTAAACGAATCGTTGATTTTAAACGGTTTTATAATATCATTTTGATAATGTTTCGGTAGTGTTTCTCCGATCCTATTTAGTCGCTTCATTTCGCGAATTTGATCCTTGTACCAGCGATACAACTGCCGGTATAATATTGTAAATCTAACGTTTTTATCGGAGCGTAATAAATTACGTTGATATTTCATGTATTCTATATTGCATATTACACTCATTTTAAAGTGTTTTAATGTTGTAGAAACACCGTAATATTCTTTAACAGCGTTATAAGATTACATATGTTTGCGCATTATATCATCCATTTTGTTATAATATTTTTGTTATAACCTATTAAATTTATCTGTTCAATTGAAAATAACATGATGTATTTATGACACCAATTGTCACGTTTTTGTGTTGGTGACCAGTTTGTGCTATTGGACGAAACGGTGTTTTTCGAGGGGCGGTGGAGTAGTATATAGGGTGGTATCATTTTGACTCCCTATATACTACTACAGAAAATATTGGTAATTTTCTAAACGAATATCGGAGAAATGCGGCTAGATATTTTGTCAATTTTCAACACCATTTACGGAAACAAATTAATGATTTTTTAAAACAATATCGGCACAACTAAATACGGTGATAGAATTGTTGACAACTTTTCAACACCATTTACGGAAAATATTACTGATTTTCTAAAAACAATATCGGCGAAGGTGTACTGAACTACTCTTTATTTTAAATAACCAGCCGTCTAATAGATCTGTGTATAATCGAGAGTATATCGTTAATTGTCATGTTGTCTCCGACAGTGAGGTGTTGCGGCACACATCAAAACGACACGTCAATTTCAAAACATTGCCTAAGGGTCACAGCTGTGTGGTGTCATCAGATCAACACCTCGTCACACACAACTACGCATTATCGATTTTTTCCCCACACAAAACGACGTGTATTTACAACTAGATCTGTGTAATGTGTCGGGTGTAGCCAAAGACCATACATAAATTCGTAATTAGTCACAGATGTAGCCTTAAAATATAATTGATTTCTTTAAATTACGTCGCAAGTTGACAGATATTTCAGAGCAGACGTCATCGTAATTTGCCGTTATTTATTTCCAAAATTAGCCATATATTCTGTAAATGGCGTTGAAAGTTGACAATAAATTAAGACCAGATCAGTACGTTAAATCGCTATCGACGACAACTGACGATCCGATGAGAGAGTAATACCGTTTACGCGTATCCAATGTTAAATATACATCGTTATTTTGTATGACTTTCGTAGTTTTTACCGAGAAATTCAAACCGTTTCCAATTATTGGGGAAAATATTATCATGATTAGCACACCGTTTCACTAAGCAGCGGCTACTCAGGGAATGGGATCACACGGTCTATTGTTTACACTGGATTAATGGCGGCCCCATGAGGTCTCGGGTAAATCTTATTTTTAAATAATACGGCTGTGGTTTCTTCCTTTTAGTGATGACTATGTTCCAGCCGTTAGCACTTATTTAGCAGCATTATTTATGTAGTTAGTCTGAACATTCTGCAGAGAAATCTGAATAGGACGGTATCGAGCGTTGTTTAAACTTAGTCCTGTTCATATGCACAGGTCAAAATATGAACTGAAAATGGCGCTTTGTGTGACAGAAATCCGTAAGCGGACGAATAATAAAAAAAAATTGTTATAAATATCACATATAGCGAAACAGCGGTAGCATCTACTGTTTTAATAATATGCATACATATTGTAATTAATGTTTAATAGTGATATACTTATGAATAATATACGATACTATGGTTTATACTCCAGCACTATGTTTTAAGGCTGTGTGATTTGCCTCAATATAAGCTGGATTAATTAATACTTATATTCATGCGCTTCATGAGAACATCAATACATTTAAAATATACAAATATTACTTAAAGGGGTATCGATATGATACATTTTAATAATATAAATATTGAAAATACACATTACAATCGCTTACAACATAAGTTATTGATCGAAAATAGTCACTGCATCGTGACCTATTTGACCGCATTACCGGGTACCTCATCATACCCCTGTTTACATAGGTAACTGGGGATATAGTGAGGTATGCTCGCTAATACAATGTTTGCGTAATGTATTTCATATTTAGAAATAAATGTCTATTATACATGTTCTAGACGCTAGTGAAGTTAATTTAAATACAAGTAGCCATCAATTGTAAAACATATATAGAGTTGCAAACGCAAATTATTTATCAGTATTATGGTTCAGAAATACAGTGAAACCTCTCTAAACCGGACACCCTGGGAGGTCCCCAGGGTGTCCGGTATAGAGAAGGCTCCACTGTAATTAAGCACCACATGAACAGTTTTTGTCATTTTCAATCATGAACAGACACGACAATGACATACAGGACAGTGAAAGTCATGTTAATTAAACACAATGGGGTCGCCAAGGTGTCCGGTTGAGAGAGGTTCTACTGTACGATTCAAATCTACATTGAAACTATTTTTCCTAATCTGTTTCATCACTTTCTATGAATATCCCGGTTCCTATACTGACAAACACAGCCTCCTGCGTTAATCTGGCCCAGATATTAACGTTTCTGACCATATATTGGCAATCTCAACTCGCAATCAATCAGTTTAATTGGCTGAGCCTGAGCTGTAGCACAACTCAATCTCAGCCAATCAAGCTGCATTTCAAGCACAATATGCAAGTACAATTGGGTTCCGAAGCGTACAATTGGGTTCGGAAAAATACGAGACAAATCTCAATTTAAACTATTTAACCTAAATCTGTTTCATCGTTGTCTATGAATATCTGAGACCCTGGGGGCCGTTTCACTAAACTTCGTACGACTAAAATGTTCGTAAGTGCAAACTTATGATGGTCTGTAAATTTCACATTAACATTGCTTTCTTGTAAATAATCATTGGATTTACATTTATTGAGCATAGGCTGCACGGAATTCCGGATGAACATAGATTGTAAAACATGGCTTCCCTAGAAATGATAGAAATATCTGTGCGATTAAATTGTCTGTCGTGACGGACAGGACGGGTATAAATGTAGGTTTGATTAAATGTTTCTTTTGGAAACAATGTTTTCTCTATGCAAAATGTTTCTTTACGGGCCGGGACGACGTAAAAGTGTATTTTGAACCCGATGTTTACTCCTTTATATAGCAGTATCGGCCTTGGAAATATGTCCGTTCTTTCCCGACCTAGCAATGATGATAATTTTTTAAAAACAAAACAATCGATAGCTCGAAAACGCGTTGACATAGCGCATCGCGGAATATATCGTTGCGGAATACTAACATTGTCCCAATTTATGCAATAGGCGACAATGATATAACTCGGTTGACGTTTCGTGAGAGTCCGTTGTCTCGAGGCCGTCCGGGTTAGGCCTATTAAAAAGTAAGCAACCTTGTATAATGGAGTATATGGAGGGGGTAAACAAAAAATTAGCATATTTTTGTTTTCATTTATTGAAGCTTTTAGGCATATTTAATGTATTTATAGACCCCGGTCCGTTACTTCAACCTGTGGTGTACACTTGATGCATACATAATGTGGTATCGTTTGATACTTTAATATCGGTTACCACTGTACCACATGTTGTGACTTCTTCCAACCAACGGAGACGCGAAAGCCGGCGTTTATAAATACACCAATACCATATTTGGCGATAATGAAACGTTTGTCCTGGTAAGACGGAGGTTATACCCGGTTTGTATTATACCTGTGTACACGTGATGCATACGTAATTTGGTATCGTTTGATACTTTAATATCGGTTACAACTAGCATATCGGCATATGTCAACTGGACGAGCTGGGAGATAGATTGTAGATTGAAGCAACTTATACGTGATGTCTAAAAATACCAACATGTGTGACGATGAAGTAGCAGCTCTGGTCGTGGACAATGGGTCCGGAATGTGCAAGGCGGGATTCGCCGGCGACGACGCCCCCAGGGCCGTGTTCCCCTCCATCGTCGGCAGGCCCAGGCATCAGATAAGCCTTTATTTTTCGTTATATATAGTGTGGCTGTGGCTGGAGAAATGGGGCTTCTGTGATTTGTGGCCAGAGTGGTCGAATAGCACGCTAGTTTTAAAACGACCTATACTGATTGTTAGAACGTGTTAGAAGCAGAACGAATGTTTCCTTGATGGAACAATGAACAGTACATTCCTGATCAGAGGAGACACAGGCTGATCTGGATCGACACTGGTCGCAAAACTCATAAGCCCAATTTCTTCAGTCACAGCTGCAATGTTCTAATGTTTGTTCACGTTTTCCTGCCGATCTACTGTTTTATAAATATTAAAAGAGTAGCCCTTCCCATGTTTTTATTTGACAATTCAAATATTGATTCTATAGCGAAAATACAATTGTTCTATGGGATATTAACATGGAGCACTAAAGTGGAATGTTGAAAATAATTTAGGATAATTTGTGCGCCGATTTTCAAAATCTTAATTTTATGTTCTTAGTTATATACCATTTCCAAGCTATCTAGGCAGGATTTGGGAGTCACTTTGCACATTTTTCATTTTCAACCCTCCGCCAAATGCTTTTAGTTATGGAAGGTAATATCCGCCATAATGCTATGTGACTTGATGCTTGCGTGCTGATGACATTACAACTTATATTCATGTTATTTCATTCGTTATTTGTATTTATTACATTTGAAATCTGTTTGTTGTAATTGTATTTGTCTTTCTTACATGTCCATTCTGCTGATTGCTTTGTTCATTCGTCTTATTTACACTACAATTATTGATAAGTTTTTATTCGTGTCCCTGTTTTATTGCACTAAGCATTTGCAATAGAAAGTAGGAACAAGCACTTAGCACTTTGAAAGTAGGCCGAAAGTAGTAAGGACAAAGCCGCAGGAAGTAAGCATCACGCCATAGTCCGAAAGCGGAAACCCGCAAGCAGAAAGCATCAAGCCACAAGCAGAATGATGCAAGCAATATATTGGTTAGTAGTGCCTCATTATGAAGCCAGATGGCACTGCTGTCAATGTTATGATTCCTCCGACTAATAAATAATATTACGAGATGTGATGGGCTGTTTGAGGCACACCTCTAATGCCGGTGTTGATGTAAGATTTCACCTACAAATGATCACAGTATAGGTTAGAAGACACCAAATAGTTTTACTATACACTTTAACCGAATCCCATCCAATAAGGTCAGTCTCTCCTACTTTCACTATTCGTATGGATGTTGTGGGACCTACTTGTATATGACCTGCAGCCGGTCAGTACTGGTTCTGCATGAATTAAACAATAGATTCATTTACTCCTAAGACAGAAATATCCAACCTCGTCACGTTCCCCAATATTGTTTACATTTTTTTTTGGCCACGGAAACACTGTTTACATCACATGACCATCATGTTCCTCAAGTGAAACTGGGTAGTAATGGATCAAGATGTGCAAGCAAACTGTGTCAGTGACCTCAAAACACCCGCACGATTTTTTTCATACCGGACTACTTTTACCGTCTTGACGATTTCGCACCATTTGTTATTCTCTAACCTATATTAACTAAATTGCATATGTATGTATGGTGTTTGACTTACTCAGGGGCGTAGCTAGCCAATTTGAATCTGCAGGCCCGGTTGACGACTTCGAGCACCGTTGGTGGGAGTATGCTAGGTAGGTCTGGCGGCATGCCCCCCCCCCTCCCTCGAAAATTCTGCAGTGCCTTAATGCAGCTACGCGCCTGTTACTAATGTGTTTTATACATACATGTATCCTCATAATTAAATTACTTATGTACGTAATTGAAAACAATCACATTTTTATAGTAAGTTACACAAATGATAACTTACACATATGGTAACTTACACAGGTTGACTGTCAAACTGGCCCGTTACCGATGCAAACCAATAACCGTCCGGGATCAGACTAAGGTGGGCCACCACCATTGATTTTCCCTAAAAAACTAACCTGTTGCCACAAATTTTGCTATTCTCTGCTACTTTAATTTTTCTTATGGATGTTGTGGGACCTAATTTCCAATAACATGCACCCATTCTGCTCTGGATCTTGACTAATTAAAATATAGATTTAATTATTGTTGAAGCTGGGGTCCCATCTAGTAGGTACACACTTTTCTATATGTAACTTAAATAAGTATATAATTGCAACTAGTTCACCACTTTTAAAAAATATGAGTGCCAGCTACACAGATATAATTATTTAGTAATATTAAATGTACTCATAGAGACTCGAGGTGGTATCAAGCTAGTTCCATATGCAATTGATGCAGTATTTTTAAATTATTTATATCAACTAAGTAAATATTTGTATCGACATATCATATAGTATGATATTGCACATCAAATAATAAATAAATGGAATAAATAGTTGCTTCCGTTATCATTTTAAGGAACCACGGTTATCGCCCCTGATATCAAACTGGCATTTCGCGTTTCATATACAAAGTATAATAATGTCAATTAGTACGTCTGGTAATGGTAATCATTTTGCCAGAAAAATGTCAGATTGAAAGAAAAACATGTCTCCCTATATTATAACATGGCATGTACACTCTAGATTTAAGGTTAGAAAAGGGGTGTTTTTAACACCAGTTTTCAGCATATTTGAAGCATTTAAAAGAAAACACTGAGCCTGTTTATCACGTGATGTAAACAGAGCTTCCGTAGCCAAATAATGTAAACAATATTGGGGGACATGACGAGGTTGCTCCCACAACATCCAGACGAATAGTGAAAGTAGAAAGGCTGGCTGGGATTCGGTTAAATTATACAGTAAAACTATTTGGTGTCTTTTAACCTAAACATGGCGCAACATGGCATCAATCTACATCAACACCGTTAGGGACATGTAACCAATTTAGAGAGCAACGCATTGTATGACGGGTACCAGCATATTAAATCATTTTAGGGAGAACTGTCTTAAGTTTTAGCAGCGCACCTGGCGTCATAATGTTTTTTTCCCAAATTACTGTTGCAAGTGTTGTTGTCAAGGGCGTGGCTTATCGAGGTAACAAAACGCATGGCAAAACAGCGATGCAATAATCAATAATGGAACTCCGGATGTCACTTAGAATGTAATCAACACAAACGCATTGAAACAGTGCGAATGAATAAAAGCATCAAGCCAAATGCACATGCAATTTCAACTACAACTAAGAAGATTTCAAATGTCACAAACATGAATGACTAATAAAGTAACATGAAAGTAAGTTGTAATGGCACCAGTCAGCAAGCATCAAGCCACATAGGATTGTAATAAGACGGATATAACTTAGAATGTCATCAGGAAGCAAGCACCAAGCCTAATATAATTATGCCGGATATTACCTTCCATATTTAGTAGCCTCCCCCCCCCCCCATATACAATTCCTACATGAATTTCCTTTTCGCAATAAAATCCAGAATGACTTTTGCTATTGATGAAAATGTATTTACATTTAAATATTTTATTAAATGTATTGTGCTTAAAAGACGGCATAAAAACGTGAAATCCTCGTGCAACCAAACTGTACACAATTTACCCAAGTTGCTGGAATAACGCAAGGCTGAATGTGGAACAGTATATACACACCGAGTGCAGGTGGTATTCCGGCTGATACAATGTATTAAACTGGCAGTCCAATCAAGACCTACATTGTTCGCCATTCATTGATCGGACTAACCGTTTGATCTATTTTATTAGCCGGAATATAGAGTCGAACCTCTCAGAACTGCCGACATATTATATCCCAAATGGACAATTACCTCTATATCTAACCTCCCTAGATCAGCCACCTCCATACAACAGCCAGTTTTGTGTCATCCAATGGGTGGTTGTTACAGAGAGGTTGCACGGTTTATAGAGAATAGTAGGTTAGTGCCGTGAATTGGAAAAAATATCTGGCAAGGCTTAGGAAACGGGATGGGCGAGGCTTTGCCATTCACGGAACTAACCTACTATTCTATTTATCCCGACAACTCCTGCAATGGCTTTACAATGCAAAAATATAGCCCAGTCACCGCACATATTCATACGCAGTGATTATGTCGTATTGACAGGATATCAAAAATGATTCACGGCACCGTGTGTCACGGCACATACGCACTGTGTTGACGGGATAAACATAAAATTCGTGTCTGCGTAAATCTGCAAGATGCTCAAGCTTGACATTATGTATCATTATGGTCAACCGAAGGCACACATTAATGTCAACTTGTATCTGTGAAAGGAGAAATTGGAATTATGGGATTTGTGACCTGTGTAGCTCCTGATCAAATAGCACGCTCCTGTCGTCTGATAACGATCTCTGTGTTTGGTAGAATCATGGCGTGTGTTTCACTGATTACATTGCGAAAAGTGAAGATCTTGATCAGACTGTGCGGATGCACAGGCTGATCTGGATCTACACTAGTCACAAACTCCATAAGTAATATAGTAAAATAAGTAAAATATAGTAATTACAAGTTGAAAAAATACAATTACTTAATTTACGTTATAGTTTACGAGCCTCAGAAACAATTTGCTCTAAAATCTCCACCGGGAAGACGTCGGAAAAAGCACTGGTTACGAGACGAAAACTCGTCAGGAAATCTGTGCTTTTTTGGACGTAAAAATATTTACACTAGCGTGGAGTACAGCACCATTGAATTTAGTCCAAAACGATATAATGCGGACGGAGAATAATTTCTTCACCAGTCGCAAACACAATACTGTCCATATACTATAGTGTCCGTATAACATATGTCCGTATACTATAGTGTTTTCTCACCCGTCGACCACTCTACATACGGACATCTCATACTCTTATGTTTCCAGGGCGTCATGGTGGGCATGGGCCAGAAGGACAGTTACGTGGGAGACGAGGCCCAGAGCAAGCAAGGCATCCTCACCCTGAAGTACCCCATCGAGCACGGCATCGTCACCAACTGGGACGATATGGAGAAGATTTGGCATCACATCTTCTACAACGAACTCCGGGTCGCCCCGGAGGAGCACCCAGTCCTGCTCACAGAAGCCCCGCTCAACCCAAAAGCCAACCGCGAAAAGGTGACTCGGATCATGTTCGAGACCTTCAACGCGCCAGCCATGTACGTCGCTATCCAGGCGGTGTTGTCCCTGTATGCCTCCGGTCGAACCACGGGTATTGTCATGGACTCCGGTGACGGTGTCATCCATACCGTGCCGATCTATGAGGGATATGCCCTCCCCCACGCCATTCTCCGATTGGATTTCGGCGGCAGAGACCTCACTGACTATCTCATGAAAATCCTCACGGAGCGCGGATATTCATTCACCACCACCGCCGAGCGGGAAATCATGAGAGACATTAAGGAGAAATTGTGCTACGTTGCCCTGGACTTTGAGCAGGAAATGCAGACCGCCGCCAGCTCCAGCTCCTTGGAAAAGAGCTACAAACTCCCCGACGGTCAGGTGATCACCATTGGCAATGAGCGTTTCCGGTGCCCGGAAGCTGAATTCCAGCCATCGTTCCTTGGTATGGAGTCGGCCGGTATCCATGAGACGACGTACAACAGCATCATGAAGTGCGACGTGGACATCCGTAAGGACCTGTACGCCAACATCGTCTTGTCCGGCGGCTCCACCATGTTTCCCGGCATCACGGACCGGATGCAGAAGGAGATTACCGCCCTGGCGCCACCTACAATGAAGAAATGAAAAAAAAAAAAAAAAAAAAAAAATGATCGAGATTATCGCCCCTCCCGAGCTGAAGTACTCTGTGTGGATGGTCGGTTCCATCTTGGCGTCCCTGTCCCCGTTCCAACAGATGTGGATCAGCAAACAGGAATACGACGAATCCGGCCCGTCCATTGTGCACGGGAAGTGTTTCTAGACTGTATGGTTATAATTACCGGACAAGATATACAGATACTATATAAGAACCGTGTCTTCCAGTTTCAGTATTACATTGCTTGAATGACCCTGGCTTAAGTTGCTACATATTTCGCCTGTTCCTCAATCCGTTTAGAACATAGGCATATTGAGTGTATTATGAAATGTATTACATATATTAAATATCACTATGCACTTTGCCTGGTATGTTTCGCTGACAAAACAATTACTGTTATCATCTGAACATTATGGTGGCATATTTCTGCCATCGACATAACGTGACAACGTGATAGCTAAGTCATCTGACTGTGCCTTATAAGTCGTCTTAACTACATCACGTCAAAACGGCTTACTAACTGGTCAGGACGAGGTAAATCGGACGCGATAACTGTCACGAAGTCTTGTCACAACCGTGATACTGTCCACTAGTGTGACATCTGTTTTTAATATCAATTTTCATAAATGGTCTCGTCGAATAAAGGCAATAAGACGACTTACTAACTGATCTGGACGAGATAAAGTGTTATGAAATCAATGTTATTAGTGCCGGTGGGCAGTATCACGTTTTTGACGATATTTCGTGCTAGTTATCGCGTCCAATTTATCTGGTTTGAACGCGATAATTATGTAGTTAAGATGACTTAATATAAGGTGTAGTAAGACGATTTAACTATCGCATTATCACCTTAAGTAGATGACAGAAATATGCCACCATAGGAAATAAGACCTGGGCGTGTCCTATTTGTAGTCGACATCCTTACACAATGACAACGACTATCTCTCAGCTGTCTATTGTTTGTTCTATACATGGTGCAAATATTTAGAAAATAATATTAAAAGTAGAAAACCGTGTGTGTTTTATTTAATAAAAATGCATGGTCAGTAGCGTTTGTGTTCACGTTGGAAACCAGGGGGCCGTTTCACTAAATTTCGTACGACTAAACTGTTCTTAAGTGAAACATTATGATAGTCACATTTCACATTAACAATATTATTTTGTAAACAATTATTGGATTTACATTAAGTAAGCATTTGCACTTACAAACATCATAGTTGTACGAAGTTAAGTGAAACGACCCCCAGAAGCGAATATGGTCCAACCGTGGCACACATGCGCGTTTCCAGTATTCCTATTAGCCTATCAGATATCTGTATTTCCGTTTGCAACGTCTAAAATGGGTTTTCCCGAGTGTTAACGTGTTCAAAACATTTTCCGTTGCATGGTTTTCTGATGCAATGAAAATGCAGTGATTTCATGCCGTGAACTGTCCTCTAAAAACATATGCCTACGCATTGAAACAAACACGCAAAACGGATTTTCCTGAGACTGCTCATACGTAGGGAAGATAAAACGCGGCTACGAACAGAATCAACACTGTTGTTTTGCCTCATCCACAATAGTGGAAAGTGAGACATAGCTATCACAATTCCTGCGTCGTCGTCGTCATCAAGTGAGAACGTACATTTTGGGCATTGTCCAAATTTCGCATATCTCTTAATCCGTTAGTCGGACCATTAACAAACTTCATCAATAGCGATAGGTGATATTGACCTTCATTAACGTTTGTGTGAATAATTTTGGACGTACGTCCAAATGCTGAATGCCTCATGATGCGTTAGTCGGATCCTTACCAAACGTCATCAATAGCTTGATCACATTGATATACATGTATATCCGTCTAGTCTCGTTCGGAGGTGGGGGGGGGGGCATTCACAACCTTCACGTTGGTGACATATTTACATTCATGTCAATAATTTTGGACGTACACCCAAATGCTGAATATCTCTTGATCGGTTAGTCGGATCGTCTCCAAATGCCATCAATAGCTTCTCATTGAAGGATATATATTTATTATGTATTTCAGCTGAGCTTGGCCTTGGTGACTTCAGCTTGGTGTCGACAATTTTAGACATACGTCCAAATGTTTAATATCTCTTCATGTGGATGTACGTCCAGATGTTGAATATCTGCTGATCATTACCAGTCTTCACCAATAGCTTCCTCGCTTTGATGGCTATCCACCCAATGTCATTTGTGTGACATTAACCCTGGTGACCGTGACCGTATCAATAATTTTGGTCTTCTTCATATTTGACCTTGGGGCCCTTGACCTTCGTCGCCTTATGTAGTGGGTGAGACGCTCCCCGGCGATCGCGCATTGTCTGGCAAACGTAGCGAGAGCGTGATCCAAATGTGTGCCAAACCAACACATCATGTGTAAACTCGAAACACAAACGCGGACGCTACTGTATGATGCAGAAAGTCATTTAACCCTTTCACCCATAAGTAACTGGAATACAGTCCATTTATGAAAATGTTTTTTTTTTTGTTCTCAAAAATATGAAAATTGCTTACAAAAAGTGCAGAT
Source organism: Conchocele bisecta (assembly GCA_029237695.1). NCBI lineage: Eukaryota > Metazoa > Mollusca > Bivalvia > Lucinida > Thyasiridae > Conchocele > Conchocele bisecta. Next base: position 22,279,427 of record CM055268.1, on the reverse strand, counting down.
CCTGATGAGACGGCTCGTCACGAGCCGGCTCATCTGGATCTACACTATTTACCAATACAAATATACAGGCCTGTGGTGTTGAAAGGGTTAAATGTGTATCCATGGTTCGCGTCACAAGGGGGGAAATCCTAAAATCATAACTGAATATTTACAATAAAAAAATACACGTATATATTCAGCCCTGAAATCAGAATAATCCTGATCTGATGCCAGGTTCTCGCCACACCAGAATCACTTGGCCCTCTCCCAAAAGATGTAGGATCAGTAATAATCCTACTACTTTTATCATGGGCAATAATCCAATTTAACTCCAAGGTAACAAAAGAGCCAAAGATAAAAACTTACCTGGCGGCTAAGCCAGGCAAATCGTGATTCCTATATGGAGGAACCCCTACCGTTATTTTACCCCGTCACGTTCGCCTGACCAATCACCCACGAATATACGGATGAGACTCGACAATGGGTTTTATGGGATCTGTGACCAGTGTAGTAGTTAAAAGCATACAGTCAGCGTGTAAGTGCACACACGAACGAACACGACAGGTTGGAACCAACCTGTAGTGTTCGTTCGTGTGTGCACTTACACGCTGACCCCACTGTACCAAGTGTTTCATTGATATAACGGCGAACGGTTCAGATCCTGATCAGACTGTGCGGATGCACAGGCTGATGTGGATCTGCACTGGTCGCGAAACCCATAAGCCCAATTCTTCCAGTAACAACCACATATATAGAATGACAGGCTCGTTTGATATAAAGCTTATTAGCCAATGCTAGCTAATGTTCGGTATTCCGAGGATCGCCCTCGGTAATTCTGTGCACATGTCAAGCTGTTACAGACATGGCAGACGTGGTACATATGTGTACTGATGTTCATCTTGGTACGGACGGACATGCGATATATATTGATTCTAGATTCATGTATTTTACTGCAAAGTAACAGAAATATACAATACTCAATATCACGGCCATCTATGAAGCCATAATTGATTCAAATTTCATGCATTTTGTTGCATTATTATAAATTTTATGTCAGACGTAAATTCCCACAATGATATCAGGGGCGATAACCGTGTGTCCTTAAAATGTTAACGGACATTGCTATATGTTCTCTCTATTTATTTTTTATGTACAATGATCATACTTTATAATCTGTCGAAAAAACATTTTTTGGAGCTAACGCATGTAATTAGTATAAATAATTAAAATATATCATGCCTCATTTGCATATGAAAATAGCCTGATACCACCGCGAGTCACTATCAGTAAAATATATATTACTAAATGATTATATCTGTATAGCGGGCACTCGAAATGATCAAGGTCTACCGTGTTCGCTATCGAAACTATGTGTGTCGCCACTAATTGAGACAAACCAAACGACTTTGTACCTAAAAAGATGTACGATATCTCATGAAAAAATATTTACAAATATTCCGATATTTCCTTCCGTAGATGACGTCGAAAGTTCACAAAATTTTAATTATGTTCATAGCCAATGAGAATTACTCATTCGCTATGACAATTTCCTCAACTTTCGATGCCATTTACAGATAATATCACGATTTTTGTAAATATGTATAATGAACTATCTTTTTAGCTAAACTATCACATGTCTTGTCGCAATTGAATGTGTATGTTCATAGTTACATGCAAGCGCTAGCTGATCAGGAACTGCTCTGGTCAATCAGTGAATAAACCCATTTGTGTGGCGTTGTGTCACATACTCGTACATGTCTGTACGTATCCTTTTTCACATAGGGTAAACCTATGTATTGCGATCGCCTCCGACAGTTAGCAACGCCCCAGACCCCCCTCGATGCGATGGTCCGTAGTGATATCTTGGAGTAACCATAACAACAAAATGCATTGTGTTACTCAACGTTTAACTGTCATACGCAACCGCTAATTGAAAACAATATTATGAAAAACTACTTTCACTGCACAATATCAACAATGGATGTTCTACGTACAAAAATACATCGGATTATTTTGTTGCGCGTGATTTACCCCCATTTGCGGCACAAATCGTGCGGTCATCGTTAAATTTAGTAACAGGCTATATATATAGTTTTCGGCAGAGTTAACTCCCCTCCGAATACTCTCCGAAATACGCGACGCGTTTAACACACAAACGACATCAACTTTGACATTCCGACAGTCTATTTTTAAACTCGCCCGACACCTGTGCGAAACAAATCTCGCACGTGTGGGTCTAACGGATGTTTAATCCTCATTCTATCGATGGATTTACAGCGGATTTTAGTGACATTCATGAATTCGGCCTGATTGAAATTTTGCTATGGTGGCCAATACACGCCAACATGAGTGTCAGGGAAGGAGGTCAATAGGTCAGTATTTAAAGTAATAAATTACAGTCAGGGAACACATTAATGACAGTATAACACATCCAGTGTATAGTAATACCCATATTAATGCAAGTACTGAAAATACGAAGAAAACAAATTCTAACAAATTTGGGCTTCCATACATTGAACATTTTGTCAGCGATTTCCCCAATGACGTCATTTGTATGTTTTAATATAATCGATCCGGGGCCAACTATTTCATTCACAAAACAGAAGTAAACATGGCGATGTACCGACAAGGCATTTTCAGGGCAACACCACTTCCGTGGAGGAATTCTTGTAACTATTGCTCTTCAATCAGTTTTCAATATATTTATAATGATCATAGATATCTGGAATCTGTATTTATACTTGAATTAATGATGTCTTGTATATGTGTTACCGTATCTTTCTGATATTGCTATGCATAATCTGTAATGTTGTTGAATGTGTTGGTACATACTGTAGCAGTAAAATGTCATTTATAGGAATTAAATAAGTGTATAACTATGTCACTATTCCACCAGTTCTAAACGTTACAAGTGCCCGCTATACAGATATAATCATTTACTAATATTTATTTTACTGATAGTGACGCGCGGTGGTATCAGGCTATTTTCATATGCAAATGAGGCATGATATTTTTTTATTATTTATACTAAAGAAATGCGTCACCTTAAAAAATAATATTTTCGGCATATTTTAAAGTATAATCATTGCACATCATAAAATAAATATATAGATTAAATAGTAACGTCCGTTAACGTTTTAAGCAAACACGGTTATCGCCCCTGATATCAGTGCGTAAATTTACGTCTGATATAAAATGTATAATAATACCAATCAGTACGTGGGATAATGGCGCATGAATGTTTATTTTGCCAAGAAATGTCTCAGATGATGTCTCTGATGTAAAGAGCATTTTGTACATACTGAGTGGGCATGTACCTTTAAGGGTTACTGAAACTGCAACACCAACAATCAATCAATCAATCAATCTAGTTTAATATTGTAGTACCATATGTTCAGTACTTTCAGTACTTTGATTATTAAGCCGGGATCTACAGGACGATAAGACTGTACTTAAATTGTATACCAACGGACTGTGAATGAGAATGCCTGGATAATTTCCTTTTGCATGACTAGAAGTGGTTACTTTTTGGCCATGGGCGATTCCATTAACCCTTGATCCCGAAAGCCCGCTATAGCGGTTTATGCAAACAGTGCAGATCCAGATGAGGCGGCTCGTAGCGAGCCGTCTCATCAGGATCTGCAATTTTTAAATGTCGTGTCAACTGTTTGTTAAAAACTGTCACTTAGTTTAGCTCGTCTATGTTACAGAGGTGTAAAAAAATAGGGTGTACATTTTCCCCAGTCCAATATGGCCGGCCAAGATGGCCGCCAACACATACAAATAAAACAAATATGCTTCAATGTGATTTCTAAAGTTATGTATTACACTTGCATAATGACATAAAAACCGAGACTTAGATATGCATAGAAAGTGATGAAACCGATAGTTTCAATGTAGATTTGAATCGTACAGTAGAACCTCTCTAAACCGGACACCCTGGCGATCCCATTGTGTTTAATTAACATGACTTTCACTGTCATTTATGTCATTGTCGTGTCTGTTCAAGATGTGCTTAATTACAGTGCAGCCTCTCTAGACCGGACACCCCGACAACCCCATTGTGTTTAGTGGGTTTCACTGTAATTTATATCATTGTCACAGGGTGTCCGGTTTAGAGAGGTTCCACTGTATTTCTGAAGCAAGTCGTACGTGTACGTACACGTCACATGAGACAATCGGTGATTGGTATATGTGCCTTATGTTTATATTAGTGATAAATTACATTTACACATTCCGTTGTCTCAATATGCGTCTGCGGTTTCGCTTGATACATCGGAAATTCTTTCATTACAGGGAGCGTTTAATATATACACGTATACCGTTTTGGACATGAGTAAAACCCGGATGTACATGTACGTGATAGCATGTGGGCTATTTTGGACCACTATCTGAGAAAAGGGGCAGTTTTGGCCAACCTATTTTTGGCCAGCGTAGATCCACATCACCGCGTGTTGCACTAAAGTCGTTTAACAATTTCGGCACGAAATATATAGGATGGTATTTCCAATGATAATTGTGGACCATTTCATTAATAAAAATATATATTGTTTAAAACAAATGAAACTATAGCTACAATAATTCAATAATATGTTATCTACGGCTAACCCTTCAAAAAATGTTAGCAACCGAAGTGCATACCAAACCTGTTGCATGTTAGTCAAAATCTAGTAAACTCGATATTTTATACAATTAAACAAATAATCTTTGATGTAGAACTAGTAAATTACCAAAAATAATAGAACATGGAAATCATTTTCCCATGGAAGCCATCTTTTCTCTTGTTGTTTTTCAACATTCAACATAACAAAATGAAGCTTTCAAATTTACAAGATATACATTGACCCGGTAAAATAACCAACTTCTGCATGTGCATGTTCTTTATTAATAATTTATTAATACAGCTTTGACAGTTTTATATCGCTAACATATCAAACACGCCGGATAACCGATTGCAAAAAAACTGTTCCATGCGTTACATTAAGGAGATGAGGTTAAATTGCTACCCTTGCGAGAGGTATGGAGTAATTTTTTACATATTTGCAATTAAAGTGTGGAAACGAGGGGCACATATTCGTAAAGAGCACCAATCAATGCTGTAATATCAAGTGACAGATTTAAAATACATGCAGAAATGACCGTATGCGACCTCAGTAAAGACCGTCCTCTCTCTCTTCGTTTTCAAAGTTTTCGCGTTTTTTGTTTGGTCGTTCATGTTTAGCGAGAGATGGACCCTGACAAGAACAACCAAGGGTTAAGACAACATTTATACACAGGATTACCACGCTTTGTTCGTGGTTTTTACTAGATTTAAAGGGGAAAACGGAAAAAAATTGAAGCACATGGTGTCTTAATTTACCGGCCCGTACAGCTTACAGTACAGTGGAAGTAGAGGCTTTAACAAGTCAGCCCGAATTATTGAGACGATTTTAATTTGTGACACATGCAACAGCCATACGCATTGGTGATAGCCGCAGTAGTCATTTGGCTACTAAATAGAGACTAGTACAGTGGGGTCAGCGTGTAAGTGCACACACGAACGAACACGACAGGTTGGAACCAACCTGTCGTGTGTGCACTTACACGCTGACCCCACTGTAGGTTAGTGCCGTGAATGGGAAAAAATATCTGGCAAAGCTTAGGAAACGGGTTGGGCGAGGCTCTGCCAATATTCGTCAACACATGCAAATGGCTTTAAAACGCAAAAAAAAAACAAACCCGGCCACCGCACATATTCATACGCAGTGATTAGGTCGTATTGACTGGATGTCAAAAATGTTTCACGGCACATACGCACTGTGTTGACGGGATAAAATAGCCAGTTGGCCACTAATATTTCTTGAAATGAATACTTTGGCTACTAAACATTTCAGAAATTATTTGAAAAAGTACTATGTTTTTACAAATATTGGAGCAACTGTAAAATAATGTTGTCTTTTTTCACATTGTCAATTAATTTTGGCTACTAATTACAAAATCCTACCGCCATCTTAGAAAGTGACTTAACAAGAATTTTCTCTCTGTAATGCATGAACACTAACATGTCGCTCTGCATTACAGAATTAAATAGAATAGAATATGTATTCGCACAGAAACATGTGGTTACAGATGCACATGATAAATCCACTACCCACAATTCCAGGGGCGGGATTTGATGTTGACAATTACTTCTACCATCGGCTGACCATAATTACGTTAAATCATATACATGTACACCCTGATATAACCCCAATTTTCTGGCTGTCACGCAGGGCGACTTGTAGAAGACAGCCAGAATATTCGGGTTAACAGTGATCCCGTACTTTTACTCAACAAGTAGTAGTAAGGGAGTCAAAATGATACCACCTACCGTGGTATCGTTTATAACCCTCTATAATACCCCCACCACCCCCGAAAATCAAAAAATTGGTTAACGAGGAAAATTGGGTCTCCCGACAGCAAATTTATGAATTTTTGGAGAAAATAATTTTGAGAAGAGGGAGTCCCAATTATATTGGTAATTGACTTTTGAAAAAAGTCGAAATCATTCATGCAAGTACAATAGTTTATATTCCTCATTTTTCTTCTCCGATATAGCTAATTTATTTCGCAGATCAGCAACTAATTCTACCAGCTCTAGTCTACCACGTTCACCTTTAGCCACCTGACAGCGTAGTTGCTTATGTCTACAAAGAGTTTGGGCACTAACGAATTTACAAGGGCATCTAGGGCATTGAAATTGTGGGGGACACAAGGAAACTTTCTAAGTCTCGCTAGATGCCTTCGTAGATAGTCTTTACACGTAAACGTCTTACAACAAGTCTCACACTCCATATATGTATATAAAATTTATCTGTTCAATTGGATGTGAAAAAAAACATTATGTAAATTTTTGACGTCCAATTGAACAGATAATTTTTTTATAGGTTATACTAAAGTATATATACAAAAGTATAATACAGAAAATATGATAACGCCAGAAACTAGAGCAGAAATAGAAAGTTTGAGAAGAGAAGCCGAATCTCTAGGGATTACTTATAGTACACGGTTGAGAGTTAGGGGGTTGACAAAGCTGATAAATGCCACAAAGAATGAGGCGTTTATGAAGCGGTTTACCCGCGCCTATAAAAGAGGGGCATTTACAAACCTCTCACTAGCGGATGAAGTTGGTAACAGAATTCAAAAAGAAAGTATTGCGGAGTTAAGGGCTAGTGTAATAAAACCTTCAAGCACCAATAATTTGTCCCAAATTAGACACACAGGTGGCCCAATACAAAATAAAAGATCTCTCGTTCGCGCGATAGTGGAAAAAGGTGAAGAAATATTGGGGGCTCACGATGAAACATTGGAAAAGGTAGAAAATGGAAGAACGGGTAGTTACATTATCCTTTTGTAAAAACATTAACATTAACGAGTCTGAACGCATGTCCGATAAACTCGCTCCGTATCTAACAACCAATTTTTATTTGAGATATTCATATTCTTACAAGCTAGAACATATGGAGGAAATTAAAAATGGAAAACCTGAACTATAATAATGCACAAAAATCTCGGTGGTAGCGAACCACTATCATCAATGAAAATCGTTAAAAAATGGCTGTCAGATAAGGAGCAAACACGAATAATGTCCAGATAAAATAGACAGACCGAATACAAAGTGGAATTTGTTTGTAAGATGGGTAGAGGTTTTCGTAAAGCTAATACAGGGTAGTAGGGGAATAGATTTGGGACTACAATCCAAAGAAGCGGCAGGAGGAGAACTTCCAGAATGGCTGAAGAATAAAAAAGGTATGTATTCTTTAGATAAGTATAATGACGACCTTTGTCTGTTCAGGTGTCTAGCTATGCATATGACAGATAAAAGACCCGACAGATGTACAGAAAAGGCGAAAGAACTTAGTAAGCAATATTTTGGTAGTAATGTGGTTTCACCAATTCCTTTTTCAGATCTGAAAAGGTTGAAGAGTTTTTTAAAATCGGTATAGAAGTATATCAACCCACCGAATGTAATATATGGTGGTTGAAAAAGGTACCAGCGCACTATAAGGCAATAGGTATAAACCAATGACAATAGGACTGTTTAATAATCACGCATTTCTAAATAAAAAACCTTAAAACTATCTAAAATTTACGCCTGCGATAATTGCAAGCAGAAATTCACGAAAGCGAGTAATATGAAGAGACACGGACCAAAATGTATGAAAGGTGAGACAAAAGTAGTATGTGATGGTAATTATTTAGAGCGCCCGCGTTCGTCGTTCGAGAAAGCGTTCTACCCAAAAGTTCTAAACAGTTATGGGGCGATCGATTGGATGTACTCTGTGGAAAAGCGCGAGGGAATTCACATTCACCACGAACAGTGTGGACACGGGGGTGAAAGATGGATTTTAGGAGCTCCAGTAGATGGATACTGTCCAGAAACCAATACCGTATATCAATATCACGGCTGTTACTGGCACGGGTGTGAGATTCATGCAAAACATAGAAAAGAAGAACGCGCATCCACTATGAGAAGAGATACACTTATTAGAAGAAGCAAAGAATTCAACCTAGTAGTTATGTGGGAATGCGAATTTCAAAGAACTGGTAAAGACATACAGATCGGTTGCGACACTACTCTTTATCCATATCAGATAGTATACGATTTTGAGGCATATCTCAACCCAGAATTTGAAACTCTCGGTAATAATCTAGAGTACGAAGCCGAGCACGTTCCGGTAAGCATTAGTATAGGAGATAATTTCTCAGGAACAGTAACTCATATTTGTGATAAAGATCCCGCAAAACTTATAGAAAAATTCGTAGAAGATTTGAAAGTCAGGGGAAAAGCTATAAGAGAAGAAGTGTGGTCAAGATATGGGTTTAATACAGAACATTTACGTAAAAACCAAATCGCCAAGATCGAACAGTGGATAGAGCAAGTACCGGTTATAGGTTTTAACAGCAGTAAGTACGATATAAACTTAATAAAGAAATACCTAGTAGGCGAACTGGCATCAACAACAAAGAAAGTAATGGTCGGAAAACGTGCAAACGCAACAATATTTCTATTTACTCCAGAGTTTAGATTTCTTGATGTAATACTTTATCTAGGACCGTGTAAGTTACGATAGTTGGATAAAAGCCTACGAATGCAAAGGACAGAAATCTTTCTTTCCTTATGAGTGGTTCGATTCTCCAGACAAACTGGATTACCCAGGACTACCGGATATAGAGAATTGGTATTCCAAACTATCTGGGAAAATGTTAATAGATGAAACAGAATTAAGTAAATGTCGTAGAATTTTCGAAGAAAATAATATGAAAACTTTCAGAGATTGGTTGAAATATTATAACGATTTAGATGTAGCACCGTTCCAAGAAGCTGTGGAAAAAATGTGTGAATTTTATAAACACAGAGGTGTGGATATTTTCAAAGATGCGGTAACACTACCTGGAGTAGCTATACAATATTTATTGAGAGGAACCATTAAAGAACAAAAATCTTCAAAGACGATTATACCGGAGGATGCTCTATATGCACCAAAAGAAGAAACATACGAAATGATGAAGGACGCTCTAGTTGGCGGTCCATCAATAGTATTTACACGATATGCAGAAGCTGGTGTTTCAAATATTAGAGTGGGTTCCAAACCGTGCAAGGCTGTTTTGGGGTACGACGCAAACGCGTTATATTTATCTACGTTAAATAAAGAGATGCCGTGTGGGAGAGAAACTATACACCATATAGATACCCCACATATCCCTAAATTTATTAAAAAGTTTTGTAAAAGAGTTTTATCCGGAGACTGGTTTGGGTTTGCGGAGGTGGATATAGAAGTTCCACACAACTTAAAAGATAAGTTTTCTGAAATGTCCCCAATATTTATAAACAGAGAAGTAGAGGTTGATGAAGTTCCCACACACATGTTAAAATATTTAAAAGATACTGGCCGAACAAGAGGAGATGGAAAAAATTGGTGGGATCTATGACAGCCACTAAAGTATTGCTGTACGCGCCACTGTTGAAATGGTATTTAAAACACGGCCTAGAAATAACTGGAGTTCATCGTGTTATAGATTATATTAGCGGAAAACCATTCGAATGGTTCGCAAAAGAAGTTACAGCCGCAAGACGAACGGGCGATGTAGAACCAAATAAGAAACCAGTAGCCGACATAATGAAATTATTAGGAAACTCGTGTTGTGGAAAAATGATAGAGGCAACGGAGAGACATTTAAATACGACATATACACAAAACGAAACCTGTGTTGACAAAGCATTAAGATCGCGTATTTTGACGATTTGGAAGAGATAGGAGATGCGTACGAAATATCTTCAAGAAAACCCAGGTGTGCGGTAAAGAGACCATTCCATTGTGGAATAGCGGTTTATCAACTAGCTAAATTGAGAATGTTGGAATTTTACTACGAATTTCTTGACAAATACGTAAAAAGAGAAGACTTTGAATTAATACAGATGGATACGGATAGTATGTATATAGGAGTTAGTGGAAATACGATAGAGGAATTGATTAGACCTAACTTACTAGACGGGTTTGAAAAAGAAAAAAAGAAATGGTTGGCTTGGGATAAATGGAGCGAAAGAGAGCCCGGACTTTTCAAAATGGAATTTAGCGGAGATAGGGCGATAGCGTTATCTAGTAAGTGTTATTTTGTAGAAAAATTTAATTCTATTAATAAAAACTCTGCGAAAGGAATGTCCAAGAGAACTAACAATTTAAATTGGGATAGATATAAACGAGTACTAACCGAAACTACAGAAGATGGAAAACACATTATAGATGTAGCACAAAATAGGGGATTTAAAATGAAAGACGGTGTTATGAAAACGTACTGTCAACAAAAATTAGGACTCTCGGCATACTACGATAAAAGACGCGTGTTACCAGACGGAATACATACAGAACCTCTCTAATGTTTTATTTAATAATTTTGAAAAAAATTAAGAAAATTAGCAATCTAAAGACTCTGATGATCCGGGGGCAGCTGGGTGTCAGAAGGCACCGCGAGAAGTTCTTCGCGAACAAACCCTCGAGATGGCCCATCATCGAAATAGTAGAGCACGGGCTCATCGGGCTTGGTAATAGATCGATCTAGATGATATACATTGAGAGACCACACGGGATCAGTCGCGCGGCGGCTGCCACCTTCGAGCTCTCCCGGTTGATAGAGGTACCGGACGTCAATATCCGATGGAAGCCGTTGCTCCTCTAAACCAACGGGTCGCCCGCGCGAGACGGCAGAGGGCTCGCTCGTCACCCTTTTAAAACTTGATGGCATCTACGGGCTTCTTACCTATCAATCTGGTCACATCTCCGTTCAGTGCGGAGACCACGGCGGGCAGTCTGGCCACCCACTCGGTCGATCGCGAATGAGGGTCTACAAGTTCTTTAGCGTATTGGTGTCCGAACAGTCTCTCAGCCAGGGTTCGATTGAAGCGTTCCACGATCCCCTGGTCCCGGTGGATGTTGACGCGGCCGCGTCTGATAGAAACTTCGTGCTTAGACAATAGATGAGAGACCGCGCCCATGAACTCGCGGCCGGGATCGACCTGGAGAAGATTCGGCCATTTGAGAGGACTCCTCTTATATATTCGGGAGAGAGCCTCGGCCACCTCCTTAGACTCTTTAGTGGCCAACGGCTCAGCCCCCTTATAACGACTCGCTACGTCAACGACTGTCAGCGCGTACTTGTACGTCTTACGACCGACGCGATCGTGAGGGAGAAACAGGAGATCCGCTTGGTGAACTTGGTTCGGTACGGGCACGTCGAATTTCGGGCGCGGAATATTGTGAGGCGCGGGTAAATAGATCTGCCAGATGGCCTGCTTCTTGAGCCATTCCTTGACAGCGTTTTCTGAAACCTTGGTCGCCGCCGCGAGGTTCTTGATGGCAGCGAGTCCCTTCCAGTAGCCGCGGGGGCTATAGTACGTGTTCGCTAGCTTGCGCGTTAGGCGAACCGATAGTTTGGTATTAAGTTTGCGCGTGTTCATCGTATGCGATGTATTCTAATATATCTGACAATCTCCAACATGCCCTCGCCAGATCGTCCGGTAACTGCGTCGATAATAATAAACCTTTGTTGGAAGTACAATCGCGATTGGGGGTTAAGTTCTGAAGGAAATTGGGAAAATCTAATCCCCCAGGATTGGTGGAGGAATCTAACATCCGCTTTGCGAAAAGGGTGGCCGCTTTTTCGTCCTCCCGCCACGTCTCGAGAGAATCTCGGGCCAGACGAATCATACCCTTTGCACCAGCTATGCGGTGTTTAAGGGCAGTGTAGCCTACATCAATCATAGCGTCATAAAGTTCGTCAACTGACATCGTTCTATATATATATATTTATAAAAAAAGTTATTTAAAATAATTAATTTAAAATCTCGATTGAATATAGTAGCCGACGAGACCCACCACACCCATTCCCACGACGATGAACGCGATCTCGCGGTCTTTTGGGCCTCTGACGGTACATAGAAATCTGAAAGTTGGGGCTCGCGATCCAGCGGCGCGAGACTTTTCTGCGGATATGCCAGCGCGTACTTGCGGTTGGCTTCTTCAACGTTCTGAAAAGTTTGTGCGGCGTGATTTTCGCGGCGAAGCTCTTCATTGACCCAGTCAAGATGGGCGGTTCGTTTTTCCGACCACGCTTCCTTTGCGCTATTGAATTGTTCTACAGCTAAATCGTGACGCGTACTCTCCTCATCCGCGTTCGAGTTTTGTAGTTTAGAGAATAGAAAGTTGCTGCCGGTGAACGCAAATGCGTTTAAGAGCGCACCACCTATCATCATTGCGATTGAAGCTATTTATTTCCATATATTAACTGGTAGAATTCCAGCTTTAACTAGATAATCTCGGGTCCAAACTGCGGCCGCTACATCTAAGGTCGCGAGCCCTACGTCTCTCACAGTAAAGTCCAATTTGGGAGCGGATCCTCCTAGGGCCATCTTTGATAGTCGAGCATACCCGATACTGAAACCCGATATCACCACGGCGTGATAAAGCGCATTCACTAACATTTTACCGTCTTGTTCAGCCATTATTGCATATAAAAGGGGTCGCGATCAATGTTTAAATGGGGCGCATCCAATCGCGATTGGTGTTTCGTAACTTTCTTCTGAACACTGGCTGGTTGTTTTTTCGATAATATGGGGTATTTTACACGCACAGGGCACCAACAACTGCCAGACCACCACCAACAACCCAACTCCAATTCACGAATTTGGGTTCAATCGGATTCGCCCAACTCCAACGGCGGTTGGTATTAGGTGTTGAGTGTGCTTCCAATTCGTGAATTGGAGTTGTACTCAACTCTGTCTTCAGATGTTTTGCTGTCTCCGTCCCCGATTGCAACCCCAATCTCGATTGGAGTTTAGCCTCTCGAAGCTCGGCGAGTATTTTATCTTGTTTAACTTTTCGGGTGGCAGCCGCCGCCCGCCCAGCTGCCTGTCTTTTGGGATTTTTTATATGCGGTATGTCATCCAGTGGCGGAGTAACACTCGGGTTCGATTGGGTTGGAGCAATCGGGTTCAACTCCGTCACTCTCGCGGGTGTGTCTTGTGTCATCATTTTCAGGGCTTATAGTTCGTGGGCATATATGTCCAAATTGACAGTGTTTACCCGTGGTCAACGCGGTTGTCAGCGGAGCTAAGTACATTCCAAACTTGTGATAAATTGAGCAGCAGGCTGTTCTAAGGGTGTGACCTATAAAAGGGTCAGTCTCTAGATCGTCAATCAATCCCGCGGTGTTTGGTATAGGGAGAAGTATACTAACGGCGGTTGCGTACAAATGAATAGCCGCCGATCCGAGAGTTTTTGTCATCTCCGCTCCCAATTTGGATTCGTATCGCGCATACATTGTATCGATCTCCGCATCTGACATCTTATCCACCTGAAAAACTGAGAGACGCCTACCGAGATAATGCTCCGATTGTCCCCCAGCAACCAGCGCAGCTAGCCGCTCTCGTCGCGCCGCATTTTCATTTTCATTCGGAGTCGTTGCATCAACCCAATACCAACCGCCGTTGGAGTTGATTCCGATTGCTCTGTCGGATCATTATCTATGTTGGCAGTCGGAGTTGAGGTTTCTTCTATTAGCTGATCGAGAAGTTCGTCGCAGTTCATTTTTCTTAAAATTAATTTAACTATTCTAACAAGTCTCATCACTTTAACATATTGGCAAGCGCACCACCCGATACTTATGATCACCATTATGCTCGCAACAAAGCTCGCAGCGGAGCACCAAATTGTTAACATTGTTAACCATTGTTCAGCATTTGTTCAACATTTGTTAAGCATTTGTTCAGCATTGTTCAGCATTCTTCAGCATTGTTCAGCAATTGCTAAGCATTGTTCAGCATTGTTCAGCATTTGTTCAGTAATTGCTAATTAATTATAAAATTAATTGATAACTTCGTAAGCAGTTGGTTGATCAGTCTTTAGCAAAAGCTTGGCGTGCTTAGTTTCCGAAAGCATCTGTCGAACCTCCAGGCGCTCCTAGCGCGTTGGGATAACGTCATTCTCTCGAAGACAGTCATCGAATGAGTCTCGGTCCTTGCAGTGAAAGAGGGCGACCCATTTCGTTTGCTCGCGCAGATCCTTGAGGACGGCGTTGTACTTTTGAGTGGATATCCATACACTTTGCCTAGCATGGCGGCCAGAAAATGCGAGCTCGGAGAGCATGTCCTTCTTTTTGGTCATCGCCGCCTTGGCCGAGCAATCGTCAATCACGTATAGGGTGGGCTCACCCTGGAATCTTTGGTATCAACCACGCAACCAATCGTGAAGCCTATCACCTAGGTCAATAACGTATACCTCAGGGTCGGTCCATATCCACGTTCGCCGCTGATAAGTATCGTTGTGCCGCACAGTGGGACACAGGATCACAATGTGACGAAAGGCATCGCGGTAGGACTCCTCGAGCAAGTCGAGGATGAAAACCGTTTTTCCACATCCTGTCTGCCCACATATTATGGCAGAGTGGGCATCTCCAATCGTGAATTGGTATTGATTGCTACTTTTCTTAATTAATTCTTTAGAATTATCAAATATATTAATTAATAAATCGTTAGAATGATTGCTAATTTTCTTAATTAATTCTTTAGAATTATCAAATTTATTAATTAATAAATCGTTAGATGATTTTTTTATTAAATCAATAGAGTGCTGAGACGTATCGGACATCTTCGATGTTGAGTTGTGCGTCTGTAATTATATATAAGTACACGTTCAATGGCCCGGCTCCGTCCGCCTCTTTGGTTATCTGGATCGTCACACCCTCGCTAGCGTTCTCAACTTGGCGTCCGCTGCCGTGTATTTGGTCGTCGTCGCTGGCTCGCATGTCTAGCCATAACGCGTATTTGGTATTCAGGAACTCCGCGAGGGAGACGGCCGAGAGATGCAGGTCTTTGGCAACCGCTGCAACCTCCGGAGAGTGCTTAGAGCCGGCAGCAAACTGTTTTCTTACTTCGTCCCACTGCTGGTGCGCGCGAAGACCCGCGCTGTAGAGTTGATTGGGAACTCCCTCGATCGTCACCTCTACCTTCGTGATTTTGCGTTATAGAAATTTGTCGGTTTTTCTAGCACCGAACGCGAACCGAGCATCCTCGAACAACATCATTATACCTTTCATCGAGCGAGCGGGTACGTTGACGTTAATATTCCACAATGTGTCGCCTTTGTCTTTCGTCATCTTGCGATGGCGAAGAACTCGGTCGTAAAGTATGGCAACGCGCCCGGCGTACTGGGTTCTGATCAATCGCGCGAGTTCGGGCATCGTGACCATGTCGTACTCCAGCGAAACATTATCGATCGTATACGTCGATAACAGGTCGCTGGTTATGAGAACTCGTCCGTAGTCGTTGAACGTTAGTTCGTATTCTAGGCGGTCAGCCAAAGCGCTCTGATAGTAGGGCATGTGACTCTCCAGCAACTCGAAGTCGAGCGGGATGTAGAAGCGGTTGCCGTAAGCGCCCGCGACCGCATTGTCACTCGCGTTGTTATCTACCTTGTTAGCAGCCCCGATTCTAAGTCTGGTTACGTTCTTATTTTTGCTGGTGTCAATACCCTGATAGACGGCGTTTTCGCGCTCTTGCGCCGTCTTCCACAGGTCCTGATAGCAATGGTAGACGTCGCTGTCGTCGATCGACATCACCTCATTACCAGAAATCTTTATCATAGTCTTCTTGACTATGGCGCGACCAAGGTTCTGAACGACGGTTCGGTCCGCGTCCGTCGACATCAGCGAAATAGTGAAAGCGAGGCGAACAGTCCCCGGCATAATGACGTCGTTAGCTCCGAGGTTGGGGAAGCGGACTAAGAGCTGCTGGTTCTGGTCGATCGTCGATGGGTTGTTCGTAATAACGACACTCTGTCTCACGCCTTTTGCCCCGAGGGGCTCACGCAGTCTGCGGTATGGATTGAGTTTGCGACCGTATTGACTCGAAGACATAATTTAGTGAAACTATATTAAACCCTTATGGTTTTGTCTTTAATACATAATTAATTTTAAGAAATTAAATATGGCTGATTACGATATTGACATGGATGAAATCGGCAGAGACTATTACGTCGATGCGGATGAGGATGATTATGACATAGATGATTATAATTACGAAACACCCTTGATACAACCTCCAGTTCCAATCCAATCGGGGGAATTAGGTGGCGCTACCGGCAGCGTTGGTCAAAGTCGGGAATTACTCGAGGGAGCTGTAGACGACTACTACAACGGTTTGGCAGAAAAAGGTGTGGTCCCATCTGTCGGTCGCGACTACTCCAAGTTCGAATTGGATCTGAACGGTAGATTGCGACTAAAAGCGGCACCAAATCTCCCAATAGTCAACATGAAGAACGGAAAACCCCTATAGCTAAACACCGTTGCAGGAAACCGGGGCGGTGGCAAAATCATAAAGAGCGAACTAGGATTCCCAGATTGGAAGAGGGGTAAAACAATTATGCCTACCCGCGCTGTAGAGGCCCTACAGTCTACCGACGAAACGATGGCGAAAACGGCCTCCGCGATAGAAACGGTCGCGCTCAGCGATGTCCCTCGAGTAGCCACCGACGCTATTAACACGATGGAGACCACGTTCAGCGTCCAATCGCAATTGGGGGAAATACTCAACGATGACCCACCGTTACCTCTTCGCGAACTCCGGGGCCTCGATAAGGCTCTACAAACGGTCCGGGGCGAACTGGTCCTTAACCTCGCCAAACTCTCGTCGCTGGATGAACATATCGCGCTAGAAGAAAGAAAACTGGAGGAAGCTGGTGGTGATAGAGAATCTACCGAGCGGATCAACAAACGCTTGCGGTCGTTGCGGGATGAAAGAGCAGCTCGTTTGGAGGCTGCCTCGACTAACCGTGAGACACTCCGCACCCAAATAAGTCGGATCCGCGAAACAATCTCGAGGGTCCTGCGCGAGGAGACGATACTCGGTGAGCGTACGACAATCGGTGAGCGTCTTCGCACTCTATTCAGAGAACAGGGCATCACGATAGCAAGCATCCTCGTTGCTATCGGCATGACTATATCGACCATAGTTCTAGCTTTCACTGGTGGAGCGGCGCCACCACCCAGCACACACAGCACCCGCACCAGCACCCGCGCCATCAGGCGGAGCCAAGGAGTGGGTAAAAAAACAACTAAAAGCCCTCGCCAGTCTCCTGGCTAAATTAGCCGAAAAGGCGGCTGCCGCACTACCTGGACTGATCGGAAGTATCGTTTCTTACTTGCTATCTATATTATCAAAAACTGCCGGATGGCTAGCCAAAAATACTTGGGCTTTAATCGTGGCAATCGCCGGTCTCCTACTATTCTTCGCCAGAGAGTTCCTAAAACCAAAGCGCAAATAATCCGATCGCCACGAGGGCGACGACGAGCCCTAATTTCTCCTCCTCGTGTGTTGTGCTTCCAATTTCACCCAATCTGTGATTGATTGGTGTTTCTCCAATCGCGATTGGTCTGTTGATGGAACTCGATGGTGCATCCAATTTACGAATTGGGGGTACTGGGTTCGATTGTGTTGAGGGAGGTGTATCCATTTTGTGTTTTGGGGGTATTATGAAATCTTTTTCAAATTTATTTGAATTTACAACTCCGCTCCCGATCATTTTGGGGGTGCGCTTGATGATATCCGTGTTCACGTTACCGTTGTGACCGATTTTTTGATTGGCGGTGGCGATTACGATCTGATTATTGTAACCATCAACCGGGTCGTCTCGTAGTATCATATTGCTCGGCGCCATATAAAGACCTATTCCAAATACATAGTCCACTGGGGTGCTGGCAGTCTGCAAAACGTCTTGATAATTCTGGATCGCCTTCTCCAGGTCCACCTTAGCTGAGATGGCGTCCTCTACAAGTGCCAAGAATTGTTTTTGTGCATCAAACGCTGTTCCCGTACCCAGTATAGAACTGCGAGTTTGCTTCTGTGCGCAGAGGATGGCCCAGACGTACGTGCGAATAGATTCGTTGACGCGAGTAACCCCGGCCTGCGTGAACCCTAGACCCTTATCTAACATAAATGTGGTCCACGCGTTCTGAACCTCAGCAGCCTGCTGTATGTAATCGACGTGAGCCAGTTTCGGAGGTAACATTTTACAAGAAAACACGCCACAGTGCCGACCTCCAGACACTTCTGGCCCGAAAGTCATAGTCGCGGGGTCAAAATTCCCGGCGTTCCGACTGACGATGTGGTCACCGGAGTGATCGTGTCTAAAATCAGTCTGCGTCCAATTCCCGGACTGGACCCCGAATGAGAACGTCCCCGAGGCCGGTGGTGGTAGGAAATGCTTTCTGCCTCCAGTCCGCGTCTTTTGAAACGTTAAATTCGTTACACAGTCTTTCAAACGCCATACGGTCGTATGCGTTGTAAATGGGATCCCAGGCGTCGTCTTGAGGTAGAGAAATACCTAGTTCTTTGAGAATCCTCCTAATAGTATAATACGTGTGAAAGTTGTAGACACTTCGGAGCATGATATTCTTGGATGTTAGATGGTCTTTATGTGAAACTCCACACCCGGCTGTTGCGCACCATACAGCAAAATTTAGCTGGTTCTGCCAAAACTGCATCGGTGTGGCTTTCCACCCGTTTACCGCCTCCATCGTAGTAATCTTGGGCAGCCTATATTTCTCAAACGTGTTAGGGAAATTGGTGGCAAAGCCACTGTCCGGTCTAACCGTTACGGTTGGGTGTACAAGGTTAACAACGTCTTTTTTGCGTGTATTTACCTCCGACCGCGTACTTTGCATTAGAGTTAAAGCTAAATGCTTGTGTATCCATTGAAAGATATTATTATGTTTGCTACTATCACTAATGTTCAAAAAGGGAGTTGTGAACTTCAAAAATTAATAGACAACTGCTGCGGACAACGCCGGGTAGGCCTTAGATCAATAACGTTCACGTCGGGTGGAAAAACGTTGAAACGCTCGAGTTTTTCATTTTTCATCAGAAGTCGAGGGTGTAAGCCCTGTGGCTTTCGGAAACTACCTCATAACTGAACCAGTGACCTCAGGATTTCGTAGAACTCCAGATGCTATAGTACCTCAGGGTCTTTGGAGTTTCGGAGATCTCCAAGCTTTTGTCGCGGAGAAGATTCCTGGTGTAGTCACTCTCGCAATCTCGAAAGCCACGGGGCTCACGACATTGACCGTTGATAGGCGTTTAAGGATCTCACCGGGGTTGGGCTCACTGTTAGGATTTAAAATAACATACCCTTACAACGATGACGGAGTGTTTGATCCTGGCGAGCACGTCAGCACGACCCGGTGAACTTCGCCGTCACGAAAACTCTCGGGGTGCACCTGGATCGGGTGAACACATCGTACAACACGGTAGACGGCACTCCCAGCATATTACTGAAAACCGTGCCCGCCAGCGACTGTTTCTATGGTGAGACTGTGACCTTAGACTTCCCACACCCCGAGATGAAAGTTTTGGAATCGGGACACATCCACGAGTTGAAGATTTCTATTCTTGATGATAAAGGGCGAGAGTTGAAGAACGATTACCCGATTTCGGTAGTCCTAGAAATTTCAAATTAATTAATTTTAAGAAAATTATTTAGAATTAAACGCATGTTCGTAATATATATTATCAACATTATTGAAAATGAGTATATACGGACCAGGTAGTTCTTCCGATTGGGTGACAAATTCAAATAATTTGGAACCGGCAGAAGGGGGATTCATCCCGACAGAGGGCGACTTTTTAACTACCCAAAAAACAAAGGCCTTGATCAATAGAACTATATCGAGGGCCACGGACGAGATTCACAAAAGTCTACTATCACAACTTAGAGAATATGCCCTGGCTGTGAATACACAAAGTCGTGAAGAAACGCATACGGAACTAAACGAACTAGGTAAAAAAAATAACCAAATTAGAAAAGAGGCCCGGTTGGGGATTGATAAAGCCCGAGAAGACCGCCAGGTTGACATTACGGCGGTTTATGATGCGTTGCGCTTAGAAGACTCTCTCAGGCCAAAGAAGCTTCCCCACTTGCTGAATTAGACGGGAAAATAATCGATTTTCGAAAAGAGGCCACGTCGGGTATTGAGAAAGCACGAGAAGACCACCAGGTGGACCTTACGAAGGCTTATGAGGTGTTGCGCTCAGAAGACTCTCTCATCAGAGAAGCGGCACTTACTGAACTAGATAAAAAAATAACCAAATTTCGAAAAGAGACCCGGTCGGGTATTGATAAAGTCCGAGAAGACCACCAGTCGAACCTTGAGGAGGCCATTGCGGAGGCTTATGATGCGTTGCGCTTAGAGAACTCTCATAGTAAAGAAGCGACACTTACCGAACTAGACGGTAAAATAGCCGAATTTCTGAAAGAGACCAGGTCGGGGGTTGAGGGGGTCCGAGAAGACCACAAAGAGGCCATTGCGGAGGCTTATGTGGCGATACGCTCAGAGGACTCTCTCAACAGAGAAGCGGCACTTACTGACATATACGAAAAAATAACCGAATTTAAAAAAAGAGACCCGGTTTGATCTTGATGGAGTCCGAACGGGTATTGAGAAAGCCCGAGAAGACCACCAGGCGGATATTACGGAAGCTTATAGGGTGTTGCTCTTAGAGGACTCTATCAACAGAGAAGCGACACTTACCGAACTAGATGGAAAAATAACCGAATTTCAAAAAGAGGCCCGGTCGGGGGTTGAGAAAGCCCGAGAAGACCACAAGGTAGCCATTGCGAAGGCTTATGAGGTGTTTCGCTCAGAGGACTCTCTCATCAGAGAAGCGGCGGTTGCTGAACTAGACGGAAAAATAACCGAATTTCAAAAAGAGGCCCGGTCGGGTGTTGAGAAAGCCTTAGAAGGCCACCAGGCGACCATTACGGAGGCTTATGATGCGTTGCGCTTAGAGGACTCTCTCAGCAGAGAAGCGGCACTTACCGAACTAGACGGAAAGATAACCGAAGTTTCCGATAAACTGAAACATGATCGTATAGCCGCGACCAAAGCTCTTGAGGAGGCCTCTTATAAGATTCGTACTGAGGCATATAACGCAAACAAGGCGCTTGCCGGAATAGTGAAAACAATGAAAACGCCAAAACGTGTCATAACAGTTTGGGCTGAGAAGCGGGGCCCATTGATTGAGGAGCACTATGAATATTCGTTCGGTGCCAAAGCGAGTAATAAATATGGGGGATACACTATGACAGCCGCGTGTGAAGTTATCCAAATGGCGGTCTGCTCGGTTAATGCTAATGGTAAACCTGTGGGCGCGGTCGCGATAAATATTGTAGTAGATGGGGAAGAACGGGGGATTGGAGTCACTAAAATCTCTGGAGATAGTTCGACGATTGTTTCGTTCGCCGGTAATGAGCGAATTAGACTTTCCCAAGGTAGTGTTATTAACTTTGTTACGAAAATCGGTGACTCAGAGAGTTCTTCCACTATTGTCTCGTTGTTAATTGAACTTATTTTATAAATACTAATATATTGAAATAAATTTGTAAAATTTAAATATGAACGAATCAACGCTTCCAATTGTCAATACCACTCCATCAACACTGTGTACAATTAACGAAAGAAGTTCAGATTTAGGTTGAATAATATCGTCGCTATGCAGGATATTTTAGTTAGAGAATATACAAATAGAAAAAGAAACGCTAAAAAATATAGGCGCGCGGTGAACATGGCTGAAGTATCTAGCACGGCTCTGGCGAGTGTTTCTGTGTTGTGTGGGGCGGGGACAGCTGCAACTATATCCACCATTATAACGGTTCCCGTAGCGGGGATTTTATGTGCGGTGTCGGCCGTTTCTGGGTTGTTGTGTATGGTAATTAGGGCGTCGGGTGGAAAACTCGAGAAAAAATGTAGAAAACATGATAGAATATCCGTTCTCGCCAGGTCTAAGAAAAATAGCATCGACGTTATGGTGTCCAAAGCGTTGGCCGATAAGAAAATATCAAATTTAGAGTTTGAATCCGTGGTGGAAGAAATGCGGAGATATGAAAAATTAAAAAATGATATAAGAATCAAGGCACGCGCCACCATGCCCAAGATTGAGTGTACTGATTGGGATAAATTTAGGGAAAAACTTGGAGATAAAAAATAATTAATTTTCTTATATTGGTGCAGTAAACAAATTTATATACCTATGCAACATGTGTTTTTCACTGAGAATTACGCCGTAATCGCATAACAAATTCAGTCTAGGATTACACTGTACACACCGTCTGTGTAATTGATACACTCGGCTCTGTTTACCTCGGCTATCAATTTACGCATGGTTCATAACCCGTGTAATCGATAATTGTACAACACTAGGTAGTGTTTATCATAACAGCCTTCGTGGTCGTGTGGTTAAGGCGATAATCTATAGAGACGAGGGTCGTGGGTTCGCGCCGCGGTTGGAGCTAAACATTTTTTATTTATTTATTTCTATCCCTACAAATGTGGTCGCTATGTTAAACAACTGCATGACAACGGCGTTCGGAGTCCGACCGCTGTTGTCATGGTAAACAACTGCATGACAACGGCGTTCGGACTCCGACCGCTCGAGGTTGATGAAAAATAATTTCAGATAGCCGTGTACATACCTTCGATAAGAAAAATACACTCGGCTATAAATTAATTAGTAGTTTTTTTTTTCAATAATAATTTTTTCAATATCTTTATAAGCGATATCGTAAAAATGTACATTCGTAAACGAATCGTTGGGTTTTAATAGTTTTATATAATACCCGCCTTAGTTTCATATCCGATAGGCATTATCTGTCTTAATGTTCGTATTTGCCTCTTGTATAGTTGACATAATTGCCGGTATAATATTGGAAATGTAACGTTTTTATCGGAGCGTAATAAATTACGCTGGTATTTCATGTATTCGATATCGCCTAGTGTTTCTCATTTTATTTAGAATTTATATACAGGATTATAACCCCCGTATTCTTCGTAAACTTCTTCAACACAGTCATTAAAAATTTGCAATTCAAATTGTATTGTATTATCCATTTTCTCTAATAATATTGGTACTCGTTTTTTCTGTTCAATTGGACGTGAAAAAAAACATGATGTATTTATGACACCAATATATACTTTCAAAAGTCAATTACCAATATAATTGGGACTCCCTCTTCTCAAAATTATTTTCTCCAAAAATTCATAAATTTGCTGTCGGGAGACCCAATTTTCCTCGTTAACCAATTTTTTGATTTTCGGGGGTGGTGGGGGTATTATAGAGGGTTATAAACGATACCACGGTAGGTGGTATCATTTTGACTCCCTTACTACTACTCAGCATTATAATAATATCAGCCTGACATGGCGTTGTTTACATGCTTTGTTTATATAAACATTGGTGTATAAATAAACATGGAATGCCTGTAGGAATTTCCCTGTTTATTATCGGGCGTCGCTATAGTCATGATCGATATATTGCGATTGACAAAACTGTATCTCATACTGGCGCAGTGTGGCGGTACTTGGTTTTAATTTTGCACTGCATGCGTTCGATCCTCACATTGGCCATTATATATATTTTTATTTTTTTTTAATATTGTCCTTGTGTTTTCTTTTTCTTTTTAATGTATCTTTAATACCTATAACAACAATTGATATGGTAATTATGAACCACATGCCGACAAACTGAACCTCCTATGTTTGTGAACAGGATAGCCCCCAGATCAGCCTGTGCATTCGCGCAGTTTAATCAGCGTCGACGTTGTTCAGCATTCAATCAATGCATCAATTGTGAATGCATTCCACAATGCTCAGGTGCAAAGTGAAGTGCTTTATAATGTTGTGTAAACGTCAATGCACACATATATCGGGATGTGTGCGTTTCCTCTGGCGCCAAAAAAGTAAAAGAGAGAAAAAAATGCCCTTGGCTGGATTCGAACTCACGACCGTCTGACCACCAAACAGCTGATCTACTCACTATAGCACTAAACAATGTTACTGCTATTAACAATTCTATCGAATGTTAATGCTTTTGTACAGGTATGCACATACCATTTCTAAAACATATGACGTAAACTATTTAAAAATAGCACGTGTTTACAATAATGTTTACAATAATATTTACAATAATAACGCGCCAGCTCAAAGCTGTATAAAAATAATAGTCCGCAGACAATAACTTGCTACTTGTTTACAAACAAACCGGTCATAAACAAAACACAGAATATGTGAGACAGGTAAATATACCCGTGCTTGTATTCCTTTTCAATATTGATTTTGAGATTTTTCATCAAGTCTTATGTAGTCGAGGGGTTAGAGTCACGTATATCAATGCCGTAGGTAGTGAGTTCGAATCTTAGTTTTTCATACATGTATACACATATATTTTGATTTGTTTATATTTTATTATATATTTCTTTTGTATTGCTCTTTCAAATTACATTAACTAAGCATGAGATAGATTACATGTAGAACGTTAGTCTCACTTTGAAGAAAACTAATAACTAATGCACATTTCATATGTGTGTACATGAAGAATCTGTGAATATGTTCTCGCCGACCATGTCATATTGAGGTCATACAGCAATAGTGATAACCCTCGTCGTTTCACGTAGTGTCTTCTCCAGCAAGCATTCATAAAAATAACAGAATGATATCGACAAAAGTAACGCGTTTTGTGAGGTTCGAACTCTCGACCAGATATAATGAACAAAAGATCTGAAATAGTATGGATATTCTCCCGCTTTGAAACCACTGAGCCACACTACATGTCTATTTAACGAACAAAGATACACTATTATATTGACATGCATGCACATGCACTTTATCATATAGTTCTTATATACGAAAACGAGGCTATTATAGGAATGAATGGCTTTTTTGTGGAATTTATCGGGGTATAAACTTGGAAAAGTCGCGGGAATACTGGACGAAGGCCGGAAGGCCTCGTCCAGTATTCCCGCGACTTTTATTTCCAAGTTTATATCCCCGATAAATTCCACAAAAAGGCCATTCATTCCTTATAATTCCAGCATTTGATATAAATTCATCAAGAAAATGTGTTTATTTTCCGTTTTCTTAATAATTATTTTAACTTCGCCTGACGGTTACGGAAAGTAGTTCGGCATGGAGTTTACTGGGATATAAATTCTGGACAGGGACTTGCTACGGACCAATCAAATGTTAGGGAATTGTGTAAATATTTTTGTGCTGGAATTATGATGTCATAATACACCTGGTCTACCTATATTTTGACTCATTGATTGACCTCCAGCAACTTATTATCGTCTGTCATTTATATAAATGACAGATGATAATAAGTTGCTGGAGGTCAATCGATGAGTCCAAATATAGGTAGACCAGGTGTATTATCATATCATAGCCTCGTTTTCGTGTATACTAACTACATGATAAAGTACCAGTGCACGCATGTCAATATAAAAGTGTAGCTTGGTGCGCAAAATAGACATGTAGTGTGTCTCAGTGGTATCGAAGCGGGAGAATATCCATACGTTAGCGGAACATTTGTTCATTTTATCTGGTCGAGAGTTCGAACCTCACTAACGCATTACTTGTGTGGATATCATTCTGCGTTTTCTATGACTGCTTGCTGGAGAAGGGAATAAGTGAAACGGTGAGGGTTATCACTATTGCTGTTTGACCTCAATATGACATGATCAGCGAGAACATATTCCAAGATTCTTCATGTACACACATGTGCATTTAGTTATTAGTTTTCTTCAAAGTGAGAGACTAACGTTCTACATGTAATCTATCTCATGCTTAGTTAATGTAATTTGTAAGAGCAACACACATACAAAAGAAATATATAATAAAATATAAACAAATAAAAATATATGTGTATACATGTATGAAAAACTAAGATTCGAACTCACTACCTATGGCATTGATATCTTCACTGTAAACCCTCGACTACATAACACTTGATGACAAATCTCAAAAATCAATATTGAAAAGGAATATTGCCACAGGTGTATTTACCTGTCTCACCTATTCTGTGTTTTGTTTATGATCGGTTTGTATGTAAACAAGTAGCAAGTTATCGTCTGCGGACTATACACCTAAAAGTCATTACAGGGGTGCCATCTAAGAATCGTTGTGTTCACACTTTTTCCACATGCGGCTTTGTGTATTTCATTCATCAGGTAGCTCAATATGCATTGGACGAATACATGCTAATTGATGTGAACAAATAATATAGCAGACATTGACGATTGTACGAAGATAAAACATAACTAAAGATAATTGGCCGGGAATTGACCCCGGGCCGCCCGCGTGGCAGGCGAGCATTCTACTAATGAACCACCAATGCTTGCGTATTTGCTAATGACGGTACAGGTATGCAGTAACATGCTACAGCTAAACCACTTTTGACACAGTTTACTTGACATATATGCGTATGTATGTGACTTAGCTGGTGGTGAACATTTAATAAAACTAGTTATGAGAGAGCATTAGATGTTTTAACTCTTAGACCGCAACACACAACAATTGTCGTCTGCTGTTGCTTTTATATCTTGCCTAATTTCTCAATACAAACATGGTTTGACAGCAATTGATAAAAACGTTGGCGGCCCATATGTACATGTATATATAACCCATCATGATCAGAATGCTAGAAACGTAAATTGTCGTCTGTTCTTATTAGAGATGAGTTTGTAGTTTGTTTTCGTTCTCAATAAAACTATAGTTTGACATCACTTTAGAATAATTTCCATTTAGCCCGTGAGCCAATAACCGAAACCCTCCCCCCCCTGTGGGAATTTTGCAGACATATATTTCCTGAAACTACATTCAATTATGAGTGTTAATCCCTTGTCTGCGCTCTGTAACCCGATGGATGAACATATGGCGCCATTTTCAAGTATGTCACCCTCGGTATTTTTAGTATCTTGAAAATTCGCATTTTTTAATAAAAATTGCCTAACTTATATCCTTTTGTTCGAATAAGATGGTATTTTCGTACGTTTTCCGAGATTTTGAACACCATGGAATAGAATAATATACAATTGAAATAAATTTGACAATCTAGAAGTCATATTTTACAGGTTTTATTACCCCACCCACCCAATGAAACACAATAGGTAAAAACTGAATCCACATATAATACAATTCAAGAGGCAACATACATCATGGCTTACAGTATTCAACTTGCAATACAAAATATTCTACATGTTGTTCAAGTCAAAACATCGCACCTGTGGCGAGGCAATCCTCACAACATCAGGCAAGATGAAACACAATAGGCAAAAACGTAATCCACATATAATACAATTCAAGAGGAAACACATGTCATGGTTTACAGTAATCAACTTGCAATACAAAATATTCTACATGTTGTTCAAGTCAAAACATCGCACCTGTGGCGAGGCAATACTCACAGCATCAGGCAAGATGAAACGCAATAGGCGAAAACTTAATCCACATATAATACAATTCAAGAGGCAACACATGTCATGGTTTACAGTATTCAACTTGCAATACAAAATATTCTACATATTGTTAAAGTCAAAACATCGCACATGTGGCGAGGTAATCCTCACAGCATCATACAAGATGAAACACAATAGGCAACAGCTTGATCCACATATAATACAATTCAAGAGGCAACATATATCATGGTTTACAGCATTCAACTTGCAAAAAAAACAACTATACATGTTGTTAATGTCAAAACATCGCATCTATGGCGAGGCCATCATCACAGCATCAGTCAAGATGAAACACAATATACATACGTTCCAGCCACATATAATACAATTCAAGAGGCAAAATACATCATGGTTTACAATATTCAAATTGCGATCCTCACAACATCAGGCAAGTTATGTGAAGTTCTAATTGTGAGAGTATGTTAAGATAAATCCAGACTAGTCATACGCGTCATCAGTGTCAAACATGGCATCAAGTAGGCTCTCTGCTTCAGGATCTTCTGTTTCATCAGTATCAGGTACGTCATCCCGTTCCTCTATTAACATATCAACCATTTCACTTGGCATGTGATCTCCTTCTGTCCACTTGCATTCTAACAAGCCATTGTTAACTTCCCATGCATGTTCATCTGGTGGCGGTATGTCTGCATCACGCCGGTCAGCATTGTTCCAAATGAGCGTTTCATAGTTGGCTCTTGCTACATGCATTTTCAGTGACGATCTGCATGATGGTAAAAGGCTCAGGTCAGCCCCATTGTACGTCGAAAGAAGATCGCCAGACCTGGGGCTACAAGTTTGTTTGCAGAAATAGCTCCATTCGTAGCTAGTTGATATCTGTAATGTCTGATTTGTTGTACAGCAAGCATACAAAGTGTTCAAGCGTTTGAAATAGCTTTTCATCAACTGACTGAGACATTCCCAACTTCTGGAAGGCTTCAATACATTCTGGATGCCACTGGAGTGTTTTCAAAGGAGTAACTTTACCACGCCGAACGAAAGCACTTGTGCTATCACAGACATTAAAAGCATGGAGTGCAGGCAATGTTCAGTTCCTATGTCTCCAATGACACCATGTATGTCAACCTGCCGCCTCTTGTTCCCAACTCCGGTATCTAACAGCAGTTGTTGTTTAAGCTTCTGTCCGAATTTCAACATCAAAACAAACACATCCGTGTCTGGGGATCTCACAATAATGGTGCTGTTCTCTGGTGTATGCAGTGCATGGTACGCACAATGCAGGATTAGCCGTGTATCCGCCTCCTCTTGCGATGAGTGCAACTCCTCTATCTCAACAGTTTGTGTAGTCTTACCATCAGTGCTAGTTAGCTGCATACATTGCTCCAGGTTACAAACTGAATAGTCTTGCCGATCAGCTTTGGAGCGTACTTATCTTGCATCCATTCAGACATGAGAAGTCTAATTAGTTGTGTTTTGTTTGAATTGTTTGACAAGAACAGTTTCCAATCTCGTGGAACTTTTGTGAGAGGTCCTTTTATAATATATGTCTTTGATGTACCCCTTCGTAGTCGCTCAGATGCTTTTATTGACAAGTCTTGGATGTATCTGTCACAAAATCAACACGCTCAACTTTCGGGAGCTGATGATATATGTTATCTGCAAGATTCGCGAATGTGTTTGACAAAGCGGTCTGCATGTGTAACAGTGCATTTCCGTCAATAATATAGCTCACTTGACCCGTCGGATGTACATCAAAACTATGTGATTGTCCTTCAAGCTGGTGCATGAGTTTAGCTTTATCAGTTTTTGCTGGCGAGCCACCCGCAGTGGCGAGCGACCATGGCACAGGTCCCAATGGGTAGCTAAGCACCTTTTCCATGTCAATGTTGTGTTTGAGAGCAAGTGAAATTCGCTGCCCAAATATATTTCGTTCTGCTACTAACTCCTTTGTGTTTCTCTGCGTACCAGTGAGCTTCACAGCTTTAGCGAGTGATGCAAATGTTTTCAGGCGCAACTGTTTTATTGGTGCATGAAAGCTGACTGACTTTTCAGCAAACCGCTCCTGGACAAACCGCGCAAACCTTTGTTTTCCTGTCATTTCTGCAGACAGCAGATCGTCAACGACTTCTTTAGGAGCTGGCGCCCCTGAAGATATGCAATAGAGCGATTCATCTGATACTTCAAACGGATCTATAAACTTTCCTATTGCATTGATACTTTTCTTGACGTCTGTTTCACTTCTGGATATTTCCGAAGTTCGTGTGTCCTTGTGTGAAGACTGTTCATGCGCGTTCATATCAGCCAGTTCAAGCATAGCATCCATGTAGCTAGCTCGGAAGTGTCTCGTCATACACCATCTGTAGTATGCTGCATAATTGCGGCTGAAACCTATGATACCTCCATGTGACTTAGTATGGCGATTGATGGTTTGCTCTATTGTGATATCCACGCCATTTCTGGATGACGGAACACTGGATCGGTTCACGCTGAATCCATTGTTCCTCAACAGATCTTTCATCCCAGGATATAACTGCTCTAAGTTTAACAAACTCAGCAGATATACTGTAGTATACCGTGCGTAGTTGGGATGGTCAAAGCTGAAGAACAATGGACACATCTTCTGAAGACATGCTATGTGAAGGTCTAAGTTGTTTTCTTTGGTGGCTCGGAGAAACTGCAACACCGTATGCACCGAATCCATGTATCCCAGCCAATACTGTGCCGTTTTCCCAAGTTTCCCTTCACTAACCCTGTCTCGAAACTCCGAGTATGATGACAATGCTTTCATGCATTTGTCATTTGTCATGAACTCCAATAATCTGTCATTACTGGGCTCTTTTGCAAGAGCATCCAATATGGCTCTTTCATCTGGTCCGAACATTTCCCCCTCTGAAGCTTAAAACGCCCGTATCAGTTGACGTTCTAAACCATCGAGGAAAATTTTGTGGACCCGCAAAGCGCGGTTGTAATGTTTTCCTGTCATTACCTTGTTGATAGATCCACTAGCACATATACCCGATTCGATTATGATTTCTTCGAAACCACTTCCCTTCAGATACTTTCCAAGAGCTCCTAGATATGAACATGTCGTGTGGAATATGCCCATACGGACAAACACATCACTGTACCGTTCTGGGTTTTGCCAGATGATGGCATATGCTTTCCCTGCTACGGCGAAATCAAATGTAACTATTGAACTGTGTTGTCCAACTTCTTTTGTTGCAGCCCGTGTAATGCTCAAAACATGCTGAACTGTTGCATTCTCTGTAATCGGAAAATTTACTGGTGCCATGTAATCTATGACTGACAATCTTTCAGTGTCATCATTTACAACACTGTGCCCAGTTATGGAAACCCAACCTGCCCAACTGGGCACTGTCTGGGGCAATTGTTGCATATGCGCCCTACATAGTAGCCATGCCATGTCTGATTTCTGTGCAGCCAATTCTACATCATATTTCTCTAACGGGACCCTTACTGTTGTCACATGCATGTTGGGTTCTGCCTTTTCTTTAGCAAAACATGGTTCTAATACTTCCGATTTGTATGAAACAGAACGTGCTTTGGATTTAGCAATTTGTGTAATGTCGGTAGACTGTGTCGGTTGTGATGTGGGTATCACTTCTTGAATGACGATCCCATGGGCAGTATGTGTTGTGCCCATGCCAGATGGTGTTTCTTCCAGCAGGTCGATATTGTCCCAACACAAGTGTGTTACAATATTTCCAGTACGCTGAATCATGGGTGGAACGACACTTTGTCCAATGGAGATACTGTTGCATTTTGCTGTCTCAAGTTCAAGAAGGCTGCAATATGACACACTATGGCCAAATCGATTGAGTAGTGTCACAAGTTCAGCACTGCCTGTCAAATGTCTTATCGACATTCCAAGTAATAGGTGTTTGGGCATTTTCCATTGCCCTCTCGCTGTCGTGTAGCATATGTCCTGTGCAATGGAGTTGACAAGTCGTCTTCTGTTGCTTGACGCATCTGAAAATGACTTTGCAGCCAACAAGTGGCTCAGAAATTCAAGCACAAGAGAGGGTGATACCATTTCATTCAGCAGAAATTTAGCTGAAGGTAGCCATGGAAGTTCTTTGGCATCCTTATGCAGCTGTAAAATGTTTCTGCGCAAAATCAATGCTGCTTCTTCTACGCGCTTTGAATCTGACGCGGCCAACTCAAACGCAAGCTCAACAGCTTGACCGTCTGGTAGGTCTGATGAATATACCAATTCACTCTTGTAATTCGGCTGCCAAAATCTGATCTGGTTTCCAAACCGTTTCACGATTTTATCATTCAGTTTATAGGTTTTGTACAACGGGTTGTAGATATGTTGATACATACTTTGCATGAATGCCAGGTATTTTTCTTTCAGCATGGTCATTCGTTCAACATGAGCACCCTGGATAATGCTGTACTCAATATATGAGCATATGTGAACAAATTCATCCAAGTGTGCCGCCTGCTCATCCTTCGATTCGATGGACTCGTTTAATTTCCTTCTTTGAACATTACGAATACTTTCACGAGTGTAGTCCTTGCGACATGAAGCATGATAATATGCTTCCTTTGCAATGAGGTCAATCCCCAGTACCTTTTCAAGCACATGGTCCTTTTTCCTCATTGCTGCAGCTAAAAATACCCGAAAGGGCCATTATATAATACCTGTTTGGCGGCCATTTTGAAAATAATTACCGTTGATAGCACACCAGAAATAATGCAAATCGATGTGAAAAAGGATCTGCTATGTGAATATGTTGCTACTGACATGATTAAATTGTAGGTAGCTCATCGTGTGGTGAAAACAAATGTTGCAAGCATAATCAATTAAGTATTTTGGCGGCCATTTTGATAATTGTGGCTATTTGAGGATGGTATCCAATATAAAACTTATTGTAAGTCATTTTATACTCAATTGGTGAAAAAATTATATCGCTTAACTTGGAAGAACGTGATTTAAATGACACATATCGGCCTGAACTAAAACCACCCAGTTTTGTATGGCGGCCATTTTGGAAAATGGCCGCCATTTGTTCATCCATCGGCTTTGTAGGCGCAGAAAATCAGGTTTGATAGACAATAGGTTACTGAATCCGAAAATCATACTGACCACAAATCCCACAGGGGGGGGGGGGGGGGGGGGGGGGGGGGTGGGGGGGGGGGGGGGGGGGGGGGGTTATTGGTGGCTCAAGGTCTAATTGTAACTGATTCTAAAGTGTTGTCAACTCAAAACACGTTTTGATAAAATTTCACAGCAGATGATAAAATTAATTCAGCAACGTAAGGCCACCGTTAATAGAATGTCTGTTTCCTATCTCCCGACCCAGCATTTTCAAGTTGGGTAGGCAGGTAGGAACATTCAGATCGCGCTAGTCATAGGCTAAAACGCTGATCTATGGAAGCGTTCTGGTGCCAATGCTAAAATATAGTTATATTTCTCTTGTATCGCTTAATTAGGACTTAATGTCTCCTAATTAGGACTTAGTATCTCATACTAATACTGAGATACTGAGTCCTAATTAGGAGATAGTACGTACTAATTAGGAGATAATAATTCCTAATTAGGAGATATTATCTCCTAAATAGGACTTAGGAGATAACACATATGTTAGCATTGGCACCAGGACGATCGGGTGAACGAAGCATAACAATTGTTTATTTTAAAACAAAATCGGCAATATAATGTGTTGATTCGGGCCGATGTTAGCAGATCAATCGGGCGATGGGCGACACTAAGAGTTAATAATACGATATCTCCACACGTCTGTATAGTGGATTTCAATTGGGAGTTATATTGTATGAATCGTTTTACGGGACTAATATATGGCTATGACTGGAGAATTGGGGCTTATGACATTTTTGTCCAGGGTAACTCCTGATCAAATAACACACAACAGTCTGCTATTCATTTATTCATCTGTATAGCTTTAACCTTCAGACCGCTATCGTATTTCTTTTGTCGTCTGCTGTTTATTACATTGTTATCATCAAAACATGCTTTGACAGCACTTTAGAATAATTTATAACATGCTTTGACAGCACTTCAGAATCATTTCCATTGGAAATGATTCTGAAGGGCTGTCAAACCATGTTTTTATTGAGAAATAAGGCAATATATAAAAGCAACAGCAGACGACAATTGTTGTGAGTAGCGATGTAAGGGTTAATATTAGAAGCATACTGGGAGTTTCATTAATGTAATGGCTATCAGATTAAGTGGACTCAAGTGTTTATTGCATCAACACAGCACCGTGCATTGAAGCTGTACTGACAGCCTAACATGTTTTATTTCTGTAGCCGTCTCATTTGCATATTTATTACACTAGT
>CM055268.1:20365445-20421235 GCA_029237695.1 Conchocele bisecta | reverse complement strand
CAATTTTAGGATAAATTTATTAATTTATATTATACTGAATGTATTACATTATCACAGCCATTTTGGCTGTGATAATGTAATAAATTCAGTATAATAATTCTGCATACTTTTAATCATCAAATATATGCAGTCGTTATTTCTATATGAATAATGCATTTGAGGAAAAATAAATGATTACTCTGTCAAAGTATACTTTGCTAGAAAAGTACTTTGCAATGTTGGTGAAATAGGTTACTGGTCAAGATCTATATTTGCCATCATATTTATGTATTCAATGTATTCATATGTATTTATGTATTTATACAAGGAGACAATTCTAATGAAATGCCAAGACATGTTTTCATTTCGAAGCAAACTACAGTCAAACTTGTCTTAAGCAAGCGGCCATGGGAAAGTCCAAAATTGCTTGCTTAACACAGGTGGGTGCTTAATGGAGGTTCATCTTGGACCGACTTATAACGTGTTCCATATAGATTTATATGTACAATTAATGTACAGTCAAACTTGTCTTAAGTTCATATGTACATCATGATATCCAGTGTTTACTTTAATTTCGAATACTCATTGATCTAAGCGGCACTTATGTCAATTAGAAATGCCAAACACAAAATGCGTCTTTGTGTAAAAAAAAAAAAAAAAAAAAAAAAGAGAAGAAAAATCGGGATTTCTGAAACCTCCCCCCCCCCCTGAATCCGCTACTGGATAATGTGTAAATACAATATGCACAATAGAATGGATTATCAAACGGAACGTTTAATAATGGGTCAATCGCGTGTTTGGGGATTACCTGAACGAATTTGGTTCCAGCTTTTTTTTTAGAATTTCCTATATTTTCCAAGAATGGTCGCTAAAACGAGGATTTCGAGTCAAAATGGACGATTTTGCATGGCCGTTGACCGCGTTAGACAGGTTCACGCTTAATACAGGTGCATTTTAGAGTAATTTTCATTGGGGGGAAATAAAATGGCCGCTTAACGGAGGGAGACGCTTAATACAGGTGGCCGTTTGAACAGGTGCGACTGTATTCAATAATTGCTGTCTGTTGATGTGCAAACACTAAACACTAGGTGATTTTATTTTACCCAATTACAATTTTAAAATACCCAAATTGCTCAGAAAATGATGGAGTGAAAATACTTAATTACTAATTCCTTATCTGGAGCCCTGAGTAGTATAAATACCACTAACATGTCAAGCTACAACCATGCATGCCTTACATGCACGTTTCCTTCCCCATTCCATCAATGAAACACACTAACAGGCAATGTAGATAATGTTTAGGCTACAGGAGTGTGGTATAAGGACCTACACTGGTCACAAATTACACAAGCCTGATTTCTCCAGTTACAGCCACATATAGGACCAAGCTATGCTTAATCAACGTAACCACAATTTGGCAAAACAACTATTTTATTCTGGAAAACATCTGTAGTTGTTTAACATCATGTTCTTACATTTTCTATTTATTTGAAACAAGTCAGTAGGCAAATAGATTAGAAATGGTAAAGCGTTTGTCCATTAAGGTAAATTTTCCATGTAAAAATTTGAGTATTCGAAAACAATAAAGTGTTCCCTTTAACTATCACGGATAAATAAGTGTGGGTATATTGTTATTCAAGTTACACAATTTTAGTCATGTAATATAACAATTATGCATGTTTAGAAACAACAATCACATCAAGATTTGATTTTCGAATCTGTAGGAAGCATCCTGATGTGTATCGATTCTTCCATATCTGTCAAACTGGATTCAACCAATCAGCTTGCAATAGGTGTGGCCTCGCGGATTTAATATACTCCTGGTCCCAACATCCACTCCCGTAATTAATCCCAGCGGTCAAGTCATCAGATAAGTGGTTTGCTAGGCCGCATTGTTGTTGACATCCGTTGGGCAAACGTTTGAACGTAGCTTCACACGTTTGTCACTGATTAAGACTGATAAAAAAATGGATTCAACCAATCAGCATGAAATGGGTGTGGCTTCGTTCATTTCAAAATACACCTGTCTCTAAATCCACTCCCCTATATACCAGCGGTCAAATCAGCCGATAATATGTTTACTATGTTATAATTTCAGCACAAAAATATTTACACAATTCCCTAACATTTAATTGGCCCGTAGCAAGTCTCTGTCAAAAATTTATTTTATCCCAGTAAACTCCATGCCGCAACTACTTTACCGTAACCGTGAGGCGCAGTTAAAATAATTCTGAAGAAACGGAAAAAAAAAACACATTTTCTTGATGAATTTATTTAAAATGCTGGAAATTATAAGAATGAATTGCTTTTTTGTGGAATTTATCGGGGATAACTTGGAAAAGTCGCGGGAATACTGGACGAGGCCTTCCGGCCTTCGTCCAGTATTCCCGCGATTTTCCAAGTTTATACCCCGATAAATTCCACAAAAAGGCCATTCATTCCTATAGTAAACATGGAGTACCAGGAGTCAGGACATTAAGTTTCATGTATATTATTACATGATTAGTGTTGTTTGCTTGTATTATAGGAATGAATGGCCTTTTCGTGGAATTTATCGGGATATAAACTTGGAAAAGTCGCGGGAATACTGGACGAAGGCCGGAAGGCCTCGTCCAGTATTCCGCGACTTTCCAAGTTTATACCCCGATAAATTCCACAAAAAGGCCATTCATTCCTATAGTAAACATGGAGTACCAGGAGTCAGGACATTAAGTTCATGTATATTATTACATGATTAGTGTTGTTTGCTTGTATTATAGGAATGAATGGCCTTTTCGTGGAATTTATCGGGATATAAACTTGGAAAAGTCGCGGGAATACTGGACGAAGGCCGGAAGGCCTCGTCCAGTATTCCCGCGACTTTTCCAAGTTTATATCCCCGATAAATTCCACAAAAAGGCCATTCATTCCTTATAATTCCAGAATTTGAAATAAATTCATCAAGAAAATGTGTTTATTTTCCGTTTTCTTAAGAATTATTTTAACTGCGCCTGACGGTTACGGAAAGTAGTTCGGCATGGGAATTTACTGGGATATAAATTTTGGACAGAGACTTGCTATGGACCAATCAAATGTTAGGGAATTGTGTAAATATTTTTGTGCTGGAATTATTGTATAATGATACAAATGTTCTCAGCATATAGATTAGCGGCTGAGGAAATAGATTTCATTTCCCAGGCACTGGAATTGTCAGTGCTTATTGCATTCTCTTGTTCCTGGTCGCTTGGTTTGCTGCTACATCATGCAGTAGCATCTGTCGGACATCATGCATGATGCGCATACTGGTTCTAGTACTGCTCATTGTGCATGATGGGCCGTGCTTCATCCTTGTGAGATTAGACCGGGAACTTGAGGAATGTTTTCACAATATTTTTTTTTCTGTTACATTGAATCGATATTTGTAACTGGATTGCAATTAGCCACAAAATACATATTTTCTATTTTCTATTTTGTTTATCATTCATTTGATTGTCAGATTATCAAATTAGTGGTAATTCTAAAAACACAGAGTTTATATCTACATCTGTGTAATCAAATATAATTCTATGTTAGTTTTTTATTGTTTTTCATATAAGACCCAACCCCACCCCCCCCCCCCCCCCCCCGCCACCCGAGTATAATGAGAAGCTCTATTCTGGTAATTTGACAGCTACCAGTCTGTGTTTACATGACCATGACTTCTCAAAATGGCTAAAGAATCCAGTGACACAGACTGACAGAACCATGCTTTGTAAATCTTTTTGAATAATGATGTTTATGAGTGGACAAAAGTGGGAATACGGTAGCTGAAATACAACATTTTGAAGGTATTCTAACAAATTTGATTAAATCCTTACATGACAAAGGGTGATGTGGAACATTTTTCTCCATTTGACAGATAGGTACAGTACAGCCACCATGAAACCCGCACATTTTTTGTAATTGCGGCAACCAATTTAGCTTTAGCGCGGAATATTGCCGCAATCTCTCGCAAAACGTCCCGTGGCCATTTGCGGCATAACGTGAAAATTTTACGCGGTCGATTCGCGGCGATCCTTGGCAAAACTTTCCAGTGTGTACAACGTACATGTACATGTTATCGCATCTTTACCGCCACGTTTTGTGGCAAAATGGACACAGTAAAATGCGGCAAAACTCGGCAATTCACTCTGAAAATGTGTACATTGTTTGATTGAATGAAGTCAGTTTTACCCTTGTAGACATGCATTTCGCATGGATCGATTTGGTATATCTGTCAATAAATCATGTTCGAACATCCATGGCCATACCGATATTGATCATGTAAGATGTAGATATCAAACAGGCATATTCAGAATGTGAATGCTGTTTGGGGAACACCAGTTCTGGGATTGAAAGAAGTTTACACAGATCTATTACACAGATCTATTACATACATGTACACATGTATAGACATACATGTAGTCGAACACCCGCACATACGGCCACCTCATTTCATCACAAAGGAATGCAAATTTACACCTCTAATGATTTGCTCGACAGGCGATTGAGCGAAAATTTAGAGGAATCAATTTACGTTTCTTTAAGGCGATGATACGAAATTTACGGTTCTTAATTATCGTTTCTATCTAATTTCTATGTGGGGAAGTGAAAACACAACACATGGAATTGCAACAAACAAAAGCTTGTTTAATTAGGAATACTCCATAGATAAATAAACTACTAAATTTTAAACAATACATGTAGTAAAACGACAATTAAATGGCCAAAATACAGGGTGTGGGGTCATGTGGTTTTCGAACCCGATTTTCCGACGCGACGTAATCGGTCACATTATTTTTACAGTATATTTTCTTTAAAATCTTCCTAACAAACAGACGGATTTTGATGCATGTACATGTATGTCTTGCACAATAAAGGGCAACGTGTACCGCATTTGCTGCGGTATATTTCATAAAACAAGATTTCCGCCACGGAAGCGGTGTCGCGCCTGCCGAGGCATTTGAACGTGAACATTACAAGTAAATAAATGACCTTGGACCTTGAGAATTTGGGTTGTGGGGGGGTGTTGCGTAATTAAGCAATTCATAGACAAAATTGATGTGAAATTATTATCAAAGCTGGCAAGGGGTTTGAAAGAGATTTGTAAAAAAAAAAACAAAAAGTTTAAACGCATTTCGTACAAAACCGGTGACAATTAACAAGTAAATTAAGACCCTTGACCTTCAGAATTTGGATATAGGGGTGTGCATAATGAAGCATCATCCATAGACAAACATTGATTGTGAAATATTATCAAAGTATGGCAAGGGGTAAAGAGATATTGTGAAAAAACATAAGTTTAACGCATGTCTGTTACAAAAACGGTGAACATTACAAGTAAATATATGACCTTGACCTTCAGAATTTGG
This sequence comes from Conchocele bisecta, assembly GCA_029237695.1. Taxonomy (NCBI): domain Eukaryota; kingdom Metazoa; phylum Mollusca; class Bivalvia; order Lucinida; family Thyasiridae; genus Conchocele; species Conchocele bisecta. The sequence continues at coordinate 20,415,887 of CM055268.1, read as the reverse complement.
ATATGGGGGTGTGCGTAATGAAGCATCATCCATAGACAAACATTGATGTGAAATATTATCAAAGTCTGGCAAGGGGTTAAAGAGATATTGTGAAAAAACAATAAGTTTAACGCATTTCTGTTACAAAACCGGTGAACATTACAAGTAAATAAATGACCTTGACCTTGATAATTTGGATGTGGGGGTGTGCGTAATGAAGCATCATCCCTAGACAAACATTGATGTGAAATATTATCAAAGTCTGGCAAGGGGTTAAAGAGATATTGTGAAAAAACAATAACTTTTAACGTACAATGTACTTGCCTTACAAAACAAGAGGGCCATGATGGCCCTAATTCGCTCACCTGACTCCATGAACACCAGAGGAGAATGTGACATTGAGTTCATGTGTTTTAAAAAAATTGTGCTATTTTTAGATGGCGGTCATCTTGGATTAAGCGATGACTCTCATTTTACAAAATCTGAAAATGCTTCACCCAGCATCGGCCATGTGGTTCCTAAGAAAAAGACGTTAAAAATCTTTTATAAATGGACCTTTTGGTAGCCATCATGGATGACATAATCATCCGATTCCAACAAATATTGCACCAGAGTGATCGCCTCATTGATACCTTCAATTTGATATATGACATGACCATATTCAGTCAAAAATAAAATTTGACCACAATTTGACCCCACGGGCCACGCCCATTTTTGACCCCGGTGTCACCATTTTAACAACTTTCAAAGAGCAATGTACATCGATCATTCCTACCAAGTTTCGTCGAAATCCGGCAAGCGGTTCATGAGAAGAAGATTTTTTAAGAATTTATGCTATTTTTAGACGGCGGCCATCTTGGATTAGCGATGACCTGCATTTTAACAAATCTGAAAAGGCTTCACACATGGACGATAACTTTTAAGTTTGGCTACCATGGGCCAAGCGGTTCATGTGAAGAAGAATTTTGAAATCTCTAATAAAAGAACGACCTTTTGACCTTTCAGCGGCCATCTTGGATGACATAACAATCCGATTTCGACAAAAAATGCACCAGAGTGATCGCCTCATTGATACCTTCAATTTGATATATGAAATGACCATATTCAGTAAAAAATAAAATTTGACCACAATTTGACCCCATGGGCCACGCCCATTTTTGACCCCAGGGTCACCATTTTAACAACTTTGAAAGAGCAATGTACATCGATCATTCCTACCAAGTTTTGTCGAAATCCGGTTGGCGGTTCTTGAGAAGAAGATTTTTTTAAGAATTTGTGCTATTTTTAGACGGCGGCCATCTTGGATTACGTAATGACGTCATTTTAACAATTTTGTAATCCCCCTACCTAAGGACCATGACCATGAAGTTTGGTGACTATAGACCCAATGGTTACCGAGGAGAAGACGTTTGAAAATGTTCACGGACGACGGACGACGACAGACGACGACGGATGACGGACACATTGCGGTAACAATAGCTCACATGAGCTTCGCACAGGTGAGCTAAAAAACGGACAACGCGGACGACGCGGACGACACGGACGATGACGACGACGGAAAAAGCGCGCCGACTATAGTCGCGCCTCTGCTAAAGCAGGCGCGACAAAAATGTAATTCCATTAGTGAGTGAGTGAATAGGGTTTAACGTCCGCTTTTCTGACATAGAGGTACAAGCCTCAGGGAGTCTACACGCAGACGGGTCAACGGGTCGAGTCCGTATCCACCTGTCCAAGGGGGGTAAATCCCAACTTCAGAACTCAATATTTACAATCAAAATATATATTCAGTCTTGAAATTAGAACAACCTGATCTGGTGCCAGGCCCTCGCCACACCAGCATCATTTATCCCATCATAAAAGTAATAGGATTAGCGCTAATCTTACTTTTATATATGGGGCATAGCCCGACTCAACTCTCACATACAAGAAAGCCAAAAATGCACATGAGGGCCAAATCCGGTATAGTGGGTTCCGGAAAGTATGAACCCAATCGTTAAGCCAGTTTAGTCGCCTTTTAAGACAAGCAATGGCTACTGCAGCACTATTCTCAGGATCAGTTGATCCCGCCCCGGTGCCTGCACGGAGCAGGTAATTCCATTAGAAATAGTTTAAAGGAAACCTACTGTAAACACATCGAAAAAACATGACATCACGCCGTTCGGAAACACGCGATCCCACACCCTGAAATAGGTGGTATATGATCGAAAATGCTCCTGATTTAAGGAATAAAATTATAGACTGGTGCGTTTACTGTAGTCCAAAGGATTCCACGCAATTTTTAAACAGATCACATATTTTTCGTACTACAGTAAACGCACCGCACAAGATTTTAATACTAATAATTACATTGCATTTTCGGATATAATTTCAAAAATGTAAATAACCAAATACGGCGTTAAAATTAGAAATCTTACACCATGTTTTACCATACATACTTAGAATAACAGCTGACGTAAGTAGCGCGTCGGTAAACTGAAATGGCCTACGTGACAATTGACATTTACGTTCAAACAAGATTTTCACGGTGTGTAATCGATCGTATTTCCTCGCCACCATATAAAACCCGACTCGAGAAACACAAATTAAGTTGTTATTTCTGAATTTGTCAATTGTTTGCACGGTCTAAGAAAGCAAACAAATGTGAAAACAATTTTGTTTTTACAAAATAATAGACTCGTCTAAGGAGACGATTCTTATGTGTTGCCAAAACATGTTTTATTAAGTCATCGGACAAATGTGAAAAGAAAACCTGAATATATTGGTATTTCTTTACAAAAACATAATTTGACAAAATATGAGAATCGTCTTACTTAGGAGACAATTCTCATGTGTTGCCAAACTTGCTTTTATCAAGAAATAAAACAAATGTGAAACTGCACAAGCTGCATGCGTCAATTCGATGACGTGAGCGACTACATAGCATGGTTTTGATATGTTCGTTTCTGCCGAGTTCTAAAGGTCAGTTACACTTTGCACGTGAAAACGGATTACCGACTGATGATTGTAAACACCATCAGGTGTGTAGCTAGACCGAAAATGATATGTCGCAAATGTGCTACAGTCGAACCTCTCTAAACCGAACACAGAGACAAGTTAGTTGTGCTTAATTTTGACATAGTTCGTGTCCACTTATCTCTGATTATAATTTCTGTTTCATATTGAAGTAGTTATATACATGGTTCACAGTGGAGCCTCTCTAAACCGGACGCCCCAGGGTGTCCAGTTTAGAGAGGTTGCACTGTAGTTGTGGATGGGTTGGTACGGCGGTATATTTTTTTTAAATGTAAGTACATACCTTTAATAAATTAGCTTTTGTACCAACATTAATACTAGACATTATGTTTGTAAAACATGGATGTGCCCCTCTGGAATACTGGACTCTAACTGGAGAAACTCTTACAAAACTTGTTGATGTAAATGTACACAGACGGACGGACATACGGAACCTCAAGAGCAAGGCAATATGCCCCCCCCCCCTGGATATTGCATAGAGGCATGATTAACCCAGGCAATCAGTAGATGCATGTGTGAAATATTAAGCAATCGGTAGATGCAATATATGTATATTAAAAAAATATGATATCACTCATTTGAACCGTCTCGTCTCATGAGAACATAATAATGACTGATGGATTGCCAATGGTGTTATATGTATGTTCAATAGCAAAATGTGTGGGATGGGTAAAATCATATTAAATTTGTTTTAATTTCATGCAGACCCCACCACCCATCAATAAATAATTTGGGTGCCGCACACCCCCCCCCCCCCCACCCCCCCACGTTTAATTTTGGAATCAACCGAAGGTCACTTTAATTTATACGGAATTTATTACATCATCACAGCCATTTTGCCTGTGATAATGTAATAAATTCAGTATATTAATTCTATGTTTCGTAATATCCGCCTACAAACACACGTACGAAATCACGTCAAAGTCGTCCGTGTCTTCAAACTCCGTCAGGGCATTGGTGACGTCGATGTCCATCAGGCTGTCATTGGTCTGTTCCTGTAGGTTGTCGGTTGATCGGATTTGTAATGGTCGCGGTATCTTCTTGTCCTGTCGTCGGAATCTCTCGTTGATCTTTTGTACGATTCCCTCCCAAGTCGTCTTGTTCCTCGCTTCTGGATAATAATGTTGAACGCATCTCGTCAAGTCCCTCTTCCGGTTTCCCGTCGAGTTCTTTCTTCTTAAGCTGTCCATTTCCCTTCCAGTTGTACATCATGCGGAGCTGTCCAGGTCTGAACAGCTCCGGAAACACCTTTGTCGTCAGAATGGATGCGAAGTGCCCAGCATTCTTCGATGTGGCGTGTGTGGCGGCAGCAACTTCAGCGTCGATACATTCGAATGTCCCACCATTCGCTCCGTCGTCCTTGTCTTCGTTGTCAGCTGTCTGTGATGTTCCGGTGGCCGTTACTAATAGTTGGTCTAGCTTCGCCTCTATGCGGTTGGCCTGTTGCTCCCCTTCGATCATTCGGCAACTGAACCCTTCCATTCGCTGTGATAACGCATGGAGCGCCGTAACCACAGCCGGGCTCGTCGATGATGACTGTAGTGGGCGGTGCGCGAGGAACCGGCTTGGCATCCTTGTGATTGTCGGTAGAGGTGTTGTCGTCGTCGCCGTAGTTGTTGCCGTCGCCGTAGTTGTTGCCGTCGTCGTCGCCGTGGTTATCGCCGTAGTTGTTGCCGTCGCGGTAGTTGTTGCCGTCGTCATCGCTGTAGCTGTTGCCGTCGCCGTGGTTGTTGCCGTAGTCGTTGCCATCGTCATCGCTGTGGTTGTTTCCGTCGTCGTCGCCGTAGTTGTTTCTGTCGTTGTCGCCATAGTTGTTGTCGCCGTCGTTTTAGCCGTCGTCGTTGCTGTAGATATCACGGTTGCTGTAGTTGTTGACATCGTCGTCTCTGTCGTCGTGGTGCCGAGTACCGATACAAACGTTGGTGGTGTCACCACCCGGACGACGGCCGCTTTCTTGTTACTTGATGTCTGAAATATATATATAGAACACTCTTTATATAGATACAACAGGCATTTAAACATGTATATTGATAGATTATTGAATATGTTCGGAAGGACCAACAGGCTTGCGAGAACAGATACCATACAGATTTACTAACCTATTTATTGTATACTTTCATATTCACGTGAACCATCCGGGATTTAGAAGCATGACGGAAGTTCCACGGATGGACTGGCGAGCAGTGCAGATCCATATCAGACTGGATTACGATGGAAGAGTTCTTTCGGAAGGACTAACAGCTTGGCTATTCGACCAGGAGCTACACTGGTCACATATATCGTTATCATGTTACATGCATATGCTATTAGCACACTCATGTGGCCTGATAAAAATCGATGTGACCAGTCTATAGCTTCTATAATTTCTAAGTAATTTGACCATGACCTTGGACACGAAGGCCGCATGTGTGTTACCAGTCTAGCTCCTGATCAATCATAGATAGAATGTCGATGTGACCGGTCTATACATGTAACTCCTCATCAAATAGCAATCATGTACATACAGCCTGCATGAGATCCGAGTAGCTCCTGATCGGAATGACAAGTTGTTGACAGGTAAATACACAGGTATTACATCTGTGTAATCACAGGCATTCGCACCTTTAATGACTGGTACTCAAATACGGAAATTCCCATGTCAGTGTCCAAGTGTGTCAACACTATTACACTACCTAATGTGACCCAAGGTGTTGACAGGTAAATACCATGCCCAATGAGTAATGCTCGAACTCGTTATTTAACGATTAAAAAATCGAAAATAAAACATCATTGTAAATCAAAGTCGACGTACGATTGTCTTAAATTATGTCTATTAATAATTCTGTATACATCGATCGTTACTGTGATGCAATTTCTGAATAAGTATGGGGAAATTAGACCACAAAACAAAGCTCGAGATTGTGAAAATGTATAGGCAAGGTGTTCCAAAACGCGAAATTTTGAACACAATGCACGTAAAGGGAACGACATAACCCGACACACGGTTGACTACTGGATTAAGAAAGCGATTTATATAATGGTAAATTGGGAATTAACTGATAATGCAGCCACAGGCCGGTCATTTAAGGTCGTGTCTGTAGATGATATCGATATTATTAAGCAATCCTTCGAGAAAGACCCCTACCAGTCCAGTACCGACATCCACAAAGCTCTTAAATACGACGGGGCCAACTTCAGTATTTCTACTACTAAAAATGCCATAGAAGCTGCGGAATTCGTGAACACCACACCCAGATATGCACAAATGGTGCGCGATGCAAATAAGTTGAAGCGGGTTGAATTCTGCAAGGAATTGGTCAACACAAATGAAGATTTTGAGGACTACATCTTTTCTGACGAATCCAGCGTTCAACTCCACAACAACAAGTCAACAGCATTTCGACCGTTGGACAGCAGCAACAAGTACCTTCCGAAGCCGAAACACCCGTTGAAATTACATGTCTGGGGGGCAATCAGCAGGAGGGGGCCTTCTCAACTATCTATCTTCAAGGGAATAATGGAACAGCAATTCTTCACCGAGGACATTCTACGCGACAATCTAGTGAGCTTCATTACTACGCGATTTCCCGACGAACACCGTTTCAGTCAAGACAACGACCCTAAACACACGTCGAAAAGAGCGAAATCCTTCATGGTCGACAATGGCATCAACTAGGTGAAATGGCCAGCCGGTAAGTTCACACCCTTGTTATGACACGAGGTTGTGTCCGACCAAAGTTAGAAGCCTTGTTCATATATAGAGTTGTACGATAAAAGCCGAAACACGCCGATTGCATGTGTTGATATCAATTATTTTATATTGATGTGGTCAATTCACTCTAAAGTAGCACCTTTGTAAATACACCAACATTCAGTTTGACAGACCAGCGACCCAGCATAAGCACACATTGAATTGCACCGGATTCATTTATATAATTAAACTTATGTTTTCAGAAAGTCCCGATTTGAACCCCATCGAGATGGTGTGGAACCAGTTGAAAAGAGACATCGCGCGAAGGGAACCGAGAATGTAACAGGATTTAGCAGACGATATTGGTGCGTTTTGGGAGAGGGAAGTAACCGTCGAAGTCTGTAACCGCTACATTGACCACCTGTATAAAGCCGTACCAGTTTGCGTACTGATGGGTGGGGCAGCAACTGGCGACATTCCCAATAAACTCTTCAGAGAACGCTCCCGTGGCAAGTCGATTGCATACTTCAATGATATAATCCAAAGTGGGCAGTTGGATGAGAAGATCCAGACATTGAACGTTATCTAGTTTTACTTACACTGACTGTTGGCTCTGTCCGCTTTCTTTGCTGTGGCTGTTTTCCACGCCGTGGTTTCGCCGACTGCTCCGCCGCTTTCGCTTTTGCCAACTGCTCCGCTGCAACCCGTTGCTTCATTTTGTTTCGCATGTCCAGGTCACTCCCTGTGGCCAGTACTTTGGCTGTATCCACCTCCGAGGCCTTCCCCCATCGAACGGTGTACATGTACGTCTGAGTTACCACTATCTAAAAAGTACATTATATGATTGTGACAGAATTGTGAATAGTATTGTCTTTGTGACCGATGCACATGATCTGGATCTACACTGGTAGTTCTTGTTGCATTACACATCATATTATTGTGACATGTTCGGACATAATTGCAATATTTTCTACAATGGTATTCAAACCCCAATCAATCAACAACCACAGTGCTCCCACTTTCATCTCGTACTAGGTTATGTTCAACTGTGTGTATTAAAGGTACATACCCGCTCAGTAGGCACAAACTGTCATTCACCATTAGCCCAATTATTGATTGGCATTGTTATAAATTATATATCAGACGTAAATTTCCTCACTGATATCAGGGGCGATAACAGACTATTTATTCTCTGTATTTATGTTATATGTGCAATGATCATACTTTATACTATGTCGAATATATTATTTGTTCAAGTGACGCATTTAATTAGTATAAATAATTAACAAGAATTCCGCGGAATCAAATGTCTCGCCTTGTCCCGCCGCCTTGACCTCGAGCCTGGGCTAGAAGGCAATTTTCACTGGCCCGAACATATTATACAATTATTGACTAGTGAGCCATAGAATATCAGATTATATTCTATGGCTCACTAGTCAATAATTGTTTTAGTATATGATAATAGTCGGTATATAGCACTTACGACCTTATGCTACTAGACAACAAGAAACGAGGCAAAGCCACGAAGGCCAGGTTTTTTCCAAGCATAGACACTTGGATAACATAATTATACCCACTTTTTGTAGACTAGATGGCCGTGGCCTGCATGTCGCGCCTTGGGGCGAGGCATGGACACTAAAAAAATAGATATAGTAGATGGAAAAAGTTTAACCAAAAAACTTTAACCGGACACACGGACGAACGGACGGACGTATGCCAAAATGCCGACGACATCGCGCGTTCCGCAAGCAGGTGTGACAAAGATGATAAACACCCATGTGAAGTATGAAGGTATTGGTTGAAGCAGTTGCAGAGATATAGTACACGAACAAACTTTAACAAAAAAATTCAAAGTAATTTGACCTTGACATTTGGCACAGATCGCGCTTTCCGCAAGCAGGTGCAACAATGATGATAAACACCCATGTGAAGTATGAAGGTATTGGGTGAAGCAGTTGCAGAGATAGAGTACACGAAAAAACTTTAACAAAAAAATTCAAAGTAATTTGACCTTGACATTGGGCACAGGATCGCGCTTTCCGCAAGCAGGTGCGACAATGATGATAAACACCCATGTGAAGTATCAAGGTATTGGGTGAAGCAGTTGCAGAGATATAGTACACGAAAAAACTTTAACAAAAAAATTCAAAGTAATTTGACCTTGACATTGGGCACAGGATCGCGCTTTCCGCAAGCAGGTGCGACAATGATGATAACACCCATGTGAAGTATCAAGGTATTGGGTGAAGCAGTTGCAGAGATATAGTACACGAAAAAACTTTAACAAAAAAATTCAAAGTAATTTGACCTTGACATTGGGCACAGGATCGCGCTTTCCGCAAGCAGGTGCGACAATGATGATAAACACCCATGTGAAGTATCAAGGTATTGGGTGAAGCAGTTGCAGAGATATAGTACACGAAAAAAACTTTAACAAAAAAATTCAAAGTAATTTGACCTTGACATTGGGCACAGGATCGCGCTTTCCGCAAGCAGGTGCAACAATGATAAACACCCATGTGAAGTATGAAGGTATTGGGTGAAGCAGTTGCAGAGATATAGTACACGAAAAAACTTTAACAAAAAAAATTCAAAGTAATTTGACCTTGACATTGGGCACAGGATCGCGCTTTCCGCAAGCAGGTGCGACAATGATGATAAACACCCATGTGAAGTATCAAGGTATTGGGTGAAGCAGTTGCAGAGATATAGTACACGAAAAAAACTTTAACAAAAAAATTCAAAGTAATTTGACCTTGACATTGGGCACAGGATCGCGCTTTCCGCAAGCAGGTGCGACAATGATGATAAACACCCATGTGAAGTATCAAGGTATTGGGTGAAGCAGTTGCAGAGATATAGTACACGAAAAAACTTTAACAAAAAAATTCAAAGTAATTTGACCTTGACATTGGGCACAGGATCGCGCTTTCCGCAAGCAGGTGCGACAATGATGATAAACACCCATGTGAAGTATCAAGGTATTGGGTGAAGCAGTTGCAGAGATATAGTACACAAAAAAACTTTAACAAAAATATTCAAAGTAATTTGACCTTGACATTGGGCACAGGATCGCGCTTTCCGCAAGCAGGTGCGACAATGATGATAAACACCCATGTGAAGTATCAAGGTATTGGGTGAAGCAGTTACAGAGATATAGTACACGAAAAAACTTTAACAAAAAAATTCAAAGTAATTTGACCTTGACATTGGGCACAGGGGCCGCACGGTTGGGGGTTAGAATGAAAATATGGATGATGATAAACACCCATGTGAAGTTTCAAGGTAATGGGCGAAGCAGTTGCAGAGATATAGTATAACAAAAAAGTTTTAACCAAAAAACTTTAACCAGACGTACGTTAAAAAGTTAACGTTGAAAATGGCTAAGTCAATTACGTAGAAATAATAGGTGAAGGTGGTAAAAAAATTGTCACATGTTGGATAGTTGTATGTGGTAGGCACCCCTTGGTTATGAAGCTTGTGAAAGTTTGGTGGTCCTAGGTGTACAGTACCAAAGAAATGGACTTAAACACGAAAACTTAAACATTGTAAACAGCGAAAACATTAACATTGAAAATGGCTAAAAAGTCGACTACGCGGAAAAAATGGGTCAAGATAAAAAAAAAGTAACATGTTGGATAGTGATATGTGGTGGGCACCCCTTGATTATGAAGCTGTGAAAGTTTCGTGGTCCTAGGTGGTACAGTAACAAAGAAATAGACTCAAACACGAAAACTTAACATTGATTGTGGACGCCGCCCGCCGCCCGCCCGGCTTTCGCCAATCCAATAGCCTGGATTTTTTTTCAAAAAAAATGGCTAAAAATGGAAAAAGAAATTGAAAAAAAAACAAGAAACGAGACCACTTTTTGTAGACTAGATGGCCGTGGCCTGCATGTCGCGCCTTAGGGCGAGGCATGGACACTAAAAAAAGAGATATAGTAGATGGAAAAACTTTAACCGGACACACGGACGGACAGACGGATGCCAAAATGCCGACTATTATCGCGCTTTCCGCAAGTGGGCGCGACAATGATGATAAACACCCATGTGAAGTATGAAGGTAATGGGTGAAACAGTTGCAGAGATATAGTACACAAAAAAATCAAAGTAATTTGACCTTGACATTGGGCACAGGGGCCGCACGGTTGGGGGGTAGAATGAAAATATGGATGATGATAAACACCCATGTAAAGTTTCAACGTAATGGGCGAAGCAGTTGCAGAGATATAGTATAACGAAAAACTTTAACCAAAAAACTTTAACCAGACGTACTTTAAAAAAAGTTAAAAAGTTAACGTTGAAAATGGCTAAGTCAATTACGTAGAAATATAATAGGTGAAGGTAAAAAAAATGGTCACATGTTGGATAGTTGTATGTGGTCGGCACCCCTTGGTTATGAAGCTGTGAAAGTTTGGTAGTCCTAGGTGGTACAGTATCAAAGAAATGGACTTAAACACGAAAACTTAACATTGTAAACGCGAAAAGTTAACATTGACTGCGTGGAAAAAAAGGAAAAAATGGGTCAAGTTCAAAAAGGTAAAAGTTGGATAGTGATATGTGGTGGGCACCCCTTGGTTATGAAGCTGTGAAAGTTTGTTGGTCCTATGTGTTACAGTAACAAAGAAATGGACTGAAACACGAAAACTTAACATTGATTGTGGACGCCGCCCACCCGCCTGGCTTTCGCCAATCCAATAGCGTGGATTTTTTTCCAAAAAAAACCTGGCTAAAAATGGAAAAAATGTTTTAAAAAAAAGAGCTTAAAATGATTTTTTTTCCAAAAAAAACCTGGCTAAAAATGGAAAAAAAGTAAACAAAACCTGGCTAAAAATGGAAAAAAAGTTTAAAAAAAAAAAGTTTAAAAATTGACAAAAAAATAATGCTCGCTACTGGAGTCGAGAATTTTTATAATAGTCCTATATTTATCTACATATATCTGCACAGGTCCACATATTGCCACAATATTGTCAACATAGTTTACGGATATGTAATGCCCAGGTATAATAATTTACCTGTATAAATTACCTGTAATAATTTAGCTGGACATTTAGTGGTCAAGCTGGAAATTTGCACATGCTTGCACATGCAGAAGTGTTCAAACTGGAGAAGGCTATTGTTCTCTCTACAGGTAAGGTGTACAGAGCGCACGAGGGAAAACGGGTCTTCATGCATTAATGTTCAGTTTGTAGCATAGAAAGAAATAGAGTTTGACCTTGACCCTGGAGCCCGGAATTTTTTTTAATAGTCCTATATTCATCTACATATCATAGTAAAGGTATGTATAAAGTTTGATGACTGTAGCTGATAAGGTGTTGAAGTAATGACCGTAACACGAAAACTTAACATTGAATGATGACGACGACGACGCCGCCGCCGACGACGACAGAAAAGCAAAACCTATGTCTCGCTTTCCGCTTCGCGGGCGAGACAAAAATAACCATGCCTCATTTGCATATGAAAAATAGCCTGATACCACCGCGTTAGTCACTATCGGTAAAATAAAAATATTACTAAATGATTATATCTGTATAGCAGGCACTCGTAATTTTTAGAACTGGTGAAATAGTGACAAAATTACACACTTATTTAATTCCTATAAAGAACATGTGCGTACTGAGCGGATATGTACATACCGGTAACATGTAGGTGGGTGGGGTAGCTGATTGAATTAGCTATTTTCCAAACCAGATTATTTCATCAGTATGTGTTGTCATGTAGCCAATAAAGGTTATTTGTGTCGGAAAGTACCACAGCTGATATGTAGCTGTGACTGGAGAAATGGGGCTTATGGGTTTTGCGACCAGTGTAGATCCAGATAAGCGATCTGGACTGTTCGTAATTTCCTTAATTAAACACCCTTCATGCGTATAACAAGCAATATAGATCGCTATCAGGCTACATGAGTGTGCTATTTTATCAGGAGCTACACTGGCCACATATCCCATAAGCCCCATATCTCGAGACACAGCCACATGTGTATTGCTTCTTGTAGCAATGTACAGTGAATGTTGTTACACGTTCGTTAGCACACGATGATTTGGCTCGACGCTTGCAGTAAATCAATCAATCAGTTAAGCAATCAATCAATGATTGCAACAACACTAATCCAACTTTCTTCTAGTACTAGATTATGTTCAATTGTGTGTATTAAAACCCCAATTAAACAACCAATGCCAACTGTGTTTGAAAATGAGTGACCAATAGCATAGCTGCTGTGCGGATGTTTCAAGTCAAATCTGACTTACATGTACGGTAACAAGGGTAGTCGGAGTTTAACACATTTGTTTTGTAAAAAGAATGTGTTATCTTGAACAAAGGGGTCACATGGTTGGGATATACTGTACAATGAAGTATGGATGATAACAAATAAGTAATAGTTTCAACCAAATCCGGTTATTTAACGTAACAAAGATAGTAGGTGTCCGGAAACTGTAAAGCAAATCAAACAGGCACGCGGAAGGACAGACAGACATGGTGGCGATTGTGCACCCTGTATTTTTTCAGGGTACCATACATATATTACGCAGGCGAAATCTTTAACGCATCTGTCCTACAGACAGACAACCGGACGGACAGATTGACAGACAAACTAAACTAAAACTTTAACGCAAATCTTGCACGGACAGACACGAGGACGGACATATTGACAAACTGTGTGGTGACTGTGTACCTGAGACTATTTTCGGCGAACATAATGCAAATCTCGGACAGATGGAACGCAAGGTGTGGGATCACGTGTTTCCGAACGACGTGACGTCATGTTTTTTTTAGATGTGTTTACAGTAGATTTCCTTTAATATTAATCTAATGGAATGACATATTTTTATGAAATATATACCGCAGCAAATGCGGTACACGCCGCCTTTTATTGTATCGGCGACATTGACGAAGAATCGGTTACCGTAAATGTAAATAAAAACTAAAGCATGTGAATGTAAGAAAAAAACGGTACTCGATTCTTTGTGAAAGTTATAAGTAATTGTAAATAACTTTCAGAGCACCCATAAAACACATATGCCATCGTATTGGGTGCGCTACATATCACCAAAATCCGTCCGTTTGTTAGGAAGATTATAAGAAAATCTACTGTAAAAATGATGTCACAGATTACGTCACGTCGGAAAATTTGGTTTGGAAACCATGTGATCCCACACCTTGGAACGACAGGGTGGCAACTACATGTGTACATGTATAATGTACCCGAACATTTTTTCGGGGTACTTGAATATGAATGGAATAATCATATTACCTCGTCGTCTGTATTGAAGAACCCTCTGCCCCGGACCTGGAACTTGCCGTCGCAGTGGTACCGCACCAGGTAATGTGTATCCGATCGTAACAAATTGCGCAGACATCATGAAACGTATCACTATAAACTGAATATATTATGGCGAATATAAAACCTCACATACAAGTATATGAAAGTTATGAATCGCTTGGTCATTTAGGAATATTTATAGGAATGGACCAGATCAATTACGAAAATGAGTTGCTGCATTTAATTTTCATTTGTTTGTTCCATGCACCTGGCTTGATTGTTTTCGCCTTTGGTATCTGACTCGACATAATAAAATTGACACATTGCACGCTAATTAAGCAATTATGCGGCTAATGACAAGGAATTGTCGCCAATGAGTATAGGATCAAGTAAATACAATATCAGAGGGTTGGCCGCAACATAAGTGCTGTAGTTTGCGCATCTGAATTTAACGGATTATTAATTGGCATGTGCATTCAATAATTGGATGCACCTGACGTTAATTATTTACTAACAACCTAATTCGACAACGACCTCCAATTAAGGAAACCATTTTTATTATTCTACGATGATATGTCGTGCAAAATCAAGTTAAACATGTGCATCTGTTTGTGCCTTTTGTCAATCAAAACACATATTTTACATTTAACAAACATCATTGGAACCTAGATTTGCAATTGATAAAGCATAAAATAATAAAGCAAAACATCGCAAAACGCCACATTTTCTGTCCATCAAAACGCCGCAAATTGTGGCAAATGTGCCGGTGATCCGTTTTATGATTTCGCCGCGTTTTGCCGCAATTGACTTGGGTCACGATTGCGGCAATTCATTTTAACAATTGCGGCAATATCGCGAGAACTTTGCGATGCTTTGCGGCATTTCGCGGCAAACCAGCGATTTGCCGCAATAGGAAGGAAATTCCGCGCTGGCGAAAAACTCTGCAAAGCAAAAAATGTTCGGGTTTCGCGGTGGCTGTACTGTAGGTGTCTTCAGCAAAAAATGTCCGAGAAATTGACCGTGAAATTTTCCGTGATTAGTGACAAATGCAGTTTACGAAAATTCCCGATGCGGGGGTTATCTTGACAAATGGTTACGCTACTGTATGAATACCGTTTGTGCCATTCGTTGGGATCCCTCGTAATTAGGTATTGGGATCTGATAAATTTCGCCAGCATCCTGTATTTTTGTGCTTAATTACAACAGAACCTTAAATTGATTCAACATGCACATATATAGAAATTATTACATTAGTGACGATCTGTCCATGGAACGAGTTGCATATTAATATCAACAACAACAACAATTTTTATGTCAACAATATTTTCACCTGATGTTTCTTTCCTGCGTTCTTCTTTCATTTTAGTGTGCTTCCAGTTGAAAAATGAGTAGTTGTGTCTCTATGTGTGCATCTAATGAAATGTTGGAAAGAAAGTTTTTGGCTGCAATTCGTCTTATTGAATTTCTTTTCTGGTGCTTCAGGCTGGAGGCAGCCATCTTTGTTAATATATGGGAGGATATGGTCTACCACACAATTACTCTTAGTCGACGACATACAGCCGCTGAATTTTCGGCTCAAACTCTCCGAATCAAAATGTTATTACGGGAAATAAATAGTACATACTTATGTAACTATCCCACCCGTGTTAGCAATAAATACAAAATACCCTCTATATACATAATAGTGTTGTTAAATGCACAGTTAGTCAGAATAAGTATTAGATGTTTTCAGATTATAGCATGAAAACTATCTATTCCAAAGAAGTGCTCCATTTTATTTGATCAAATTATAAGACGCTTGTGTTGTATTCCTCTGTGATAAGCATGGGAGATAATTTGACAATCCATTTATGATATTACTGTAGGAAAGCACAATTTGTGAAACGTGTGTTTTTAGTTGTGGAATGATTATACTATATACAACATATAGAGGGATGATTTCATTCTCAGGCTAAACACTTGTGAAATGTAATGCAAGTAAAGTAAAGTGCTAATTATCGACTGCCCAAAAACTAGCGTTTTTTTTTCGCAGGGCCGTGTAACTGTTAAGATAACAGAGTAATTCAGTGTGTATTGTTATATACATGCGCGATTCAAAACTATGTATGTTTGTATGACCCAGTTGTTCAGTATTGTAGACATTTATTTTACCATACTCAGATTAATTTTGCATTTCACTATTTACCTATATTTAAATCACTTTTAAAACATTTTCAAAACTTTAATAATTTAGCATTTACAAGTGACTAACGAAAATGTGTTACCTGCCACGACAAAATGGTTTATTAAGTTTTGGCCAGTGTAGCAACATATCAGCCTGCACATCTGCACATTTTGGCCAGGTCTATATATTGTTCGCTGCTGAGTTTGAACAATGATATATGATTCTTCAAACGAAAACATCAGCTCAACTTATCTACCGGCATTATGTTTTTGTCCGGAAATAGAACCGACGACCATAATGGCGGCAGCGCCTTGCATTCAAGCGACGTCGATAGTACCAGTACAGCTGGAATATAACAGATGGCCGATAAGCTACCTGTAAAAATCCAAGCCAAGTCTCTAAAAGTGCAGTCGATTCCAATGTTAACACGATGTAACAACCCTGCTGAACAGGTGTTGCCCAGTGGGTGGCCATCGGGCAATGCAGCCCGAGTGGAATATCATCATATGACATCATCAACGTAATAGATATTTTTTAAACATCATAGATATTTATAAAACGTAGTTTTATAGTTTAAACCTAGGAGTTAATTTGACGAGATCCAATGCAGTGGCGATATCTATAAACTAGGACAAAACCGCAAGCACATTAGGTGCGCAAATACGAGCACTCGAGCAGTGCCACATATGATATAGTATTACAATTATAGAGGTTTTAAGTTCTGCATAGTTTATGCACATGAGTTGTGACATCACAGTAAGTGCATTTAGATCAACCAAAGTACGATATTGTTTTCTATTAAAATCAACATTCCTGTGAATAAAAACGTATTTCTTTCTTTATAGTGTGTATATATTTATGTATACATGATCAATATATGAACTTAATTAAGGCAGAATGAAGAAAAAAAACTAAGTATTTAGGGTCATCTATGACGTCAGAGCAAGTCATGCATAATCCAAACTGATTTAAAATTAAAACCTACATAACTTGCGACAGAGATGGAATATTTGCATGCGGGTTTCACTAGTCTTGTTAGATTGTCAGGGACTATATATAACGTGCATATTAAACACAGCTACATCGCAGAGGCCCGTTAAATTAAATCCCCTATACGATGTATATTGCAAGTGAACATTATGTACATCAATTGCTTTGTGGTTGTTCCTATGGCATAATAGTCCCGCTATGTGGCTGTCGCACAATACATTAAACCATATACCACGTGCAGTGGTGGTAATAACACACTAATGTCAAGCGCACTTGGAACATATGTTCATGACTTGCTGTATATACTAATCCGGTAACAGAGTAATTCACTTTATATTTAGCCGATTAATAAATGGCAAATTCAGCAAACAATCTGTAAAATGCGGATATACTTTCTTTCACCACGCAGGAAAGGGAAGCTCTCAAATAGACAATATATTCAGTACCGACCAGATCATCTTCAAATTTAACCACTATTTGTAGACAAACGTACCAACTACTCATCAGCACATGTAATCGTCACTGGAATCTTAGCAATTACATTGCCAAAAGTAAATTATGACAGGAAGAAACATGTGAAAAGGTAAAAGAGCACAAATTCCACTGGAAAAAAAAGCAGATAATGAGCTCTATAATGAACGAATCCAAAAGAAAAGGAACAACAGTCGTTCACGGGACCAACATGTTGCATTAGACTCGAGTTCATCATAGACGCACGCAACTCAACAACAAAAAAACGATACCCTCCTACTGTCTGTTTCACGAAATCTGATCAACTCTTACGGATATATAAACAATTCAAACGATAATATTAAATGGTAGCAAAATTTAAGAATGAGCCTACTTTTTAGTTCGTGAAATTTGGTTAAATATTGATTTTATTGTGAAAAAACAATGTCCCCATGTTAAATTTCCATAGACATCTTCACTCACTCTGTGAAGATGTCTAGGCATCACGGGACGGTTGAAAATAGCCAAAATTGACTGCTTTTCTGAGGGCGGCGGGTGACTTATAAAAATCACCACCTCTCACAATCAGTTAAGGAGGCTCTTGCGACAAGTATTGAAAAATACTCGCAAATGAAGTACAAATCGTGCGCCACAATAAAAATTCAGTAACCACATCAGATGTGTTCAATTCATTTTTTACAAAGTTACCCCACCCACCTATTTTTGGCCAGAAATTTCAACACGACTGAATTTATCGGAATTGTTTTCATGAAAATATGAGGCACAGATACTTTGTTATGTCTTGTTCTATCACTTGTAACACCACACCATTTTCTGAAATGATTTCAAAGCGGGGTCATAACCAACTCAAATTTTCACTACAAATGCCCGAAAAATACCTTAAATTCTGACGCGAAACCATACCGGCGAGACAGCATAGCAGGCGACATTTTTCAACATGTTAAAATCAACCGAAGCTAACATTCAGTTTCGTAGAATTGTGAAATACTCTTAAAAATACACCTAGTAAAGCCTCCATAAGTCAATAAATATCTATAAACCTATTTTTCTAGACACACTGGTGTAACTTACAGGGTCGGTAGTGAAGTATATAGAAAATCGTCCACCCCCTTTTTAAAGCTAGCTGCCCACTGTCCCGTGAGACCCTATGGGGATTTAACATGGGGGAATTTTTCTTATTTCAGAAATAGTGGACCGATTTTCAAAATCTGACTTTTGTTTTCTTATACCATTTCCAATCTATCTAGCCGTGTTTCTGAGTTAATTTCCAAATTGTTTCGTTTTTTTGACTCCTCTCCTTGATCCTCTGCCTCCTTTTCCCCATGTTAAATTCCCATAGACAAATCAATTTTTCGTGATAAAATCAATATTTGACCAAATTTCACGAAATAAAAATAAGGCTCAATCTTAAATTTTGCTATAATATAATACATGTATTATCGAAAAAAAGATTGTGTTTGCATTGTTAAGACGCCCGTAAAATTTACGCCTGCCAGGGGTGATAGAGTGAAAATGTCTATGGGGATTTAACATGGGGAACATTTTCTAATTTCAGAAATAGTGGCCCGATTTTCAAAATGTAACTTTTTTTTCTTAGTTATATCATTTCCAAGCTATAATAGCTTAATTATATAGTTTCGGAATCAATTTCCAAAATATTTCGTTTTTCGACTCCTGATCCAGGTTCTCCATCCCTTTTTCCCCATGTTAAATTTCCATAGAGAACTAATTTTTCGTTATAAAATCAATATTTAACCAAATTTGACGAAATAAAAAGAAGGCTCATTCTTAAATTTTGCTAAAATTTAATATTGTCGAAAAAAGTATTCTTTTTGCATTGTTCATATGGCCGTAACATTTGGTCATGTTTTGCGAAACAGACAGTAGGTGCTAAGACTCCAAGTTTCCAGATACAGAATCACTCCGGAGCTGAAATATTTACTACATACCAGTAAATTGCAACATCGTACCTGGATTCAGCATGGATCACCTGTACCAGACCATCATTTGTCAATTCAACGCAAGTTAGCAAAGCAAAATGTCAGGTGATACACACATATGCTGCCGAAAATTCCCAACCGGTGAATGATATCGTGTCAAATTCTGATTCAAAACCGCTATTCAAACGCATAAGACGAAACCATTCTAGTAGCTCGAGACACTTATAATAGAAGGTCATGAATCGGAAGATACTGTAACCCAGCAAACTGGATTGACACGCTATTATGAGGATCTAGCAGCACCTAAGAATAACAGTAATTTTGATTAGGATTATGATAATTTGCAAAAATTAAATCTGGATAGTATCAATCAAATGAATACATAGGATGATTAGGCAATATTTGATCCATTTGCTGAATCTGAAATTGAGGAGCATATGAGCAAACTTAACAGTGGCAAGAGTGCCGAAAAGTTTGGTCTTAGTTTAGAACACATTTTAATACCGTATGTGATAACCATATTCACTTGATATATCATGACAATTGGTAACATTGCAGAAATATTTAAATCAGGAGTGATAGCACCTACAACAGGCAAAGATGAAAAATATATGGACAGTTATCGTAGAATCACAGTCATCTCAATTATAGAAACCTTATTTCAATATGCTCTCTTCAATAGAATCACGGAAAGGAGTAAAAATCCATCAGAACTACAGTTCGGATTAACTAACCGCCTCTCACCAACTATGGCGACTCTGAAGCAATTGTTGAATATAAATTGTAAGCTAAACTATTATACATCAACAACCTAGTACCAGATATAGAAAGCTATATATTCTCGGGAGGTGTATTGGCTCCACCTACATTGAAAGCCCGACGTGTGCCGATGATGTCACACTGATTGCAGATTCGGCAGATGAACTACAGATAATGATTTCACTAACATACACATATTCAACAGAGAATATATACAAAATACACCCAACCAAGAGTGCAGTCATACTGAAATATGTCACTGGGGCTCAACAATCTAGGGAGAACGTATCACAGTTTCACCTGTGATAACCTAATATGAACAAAATATGAACATAAATGACAAAACCCAACACCTAAGATTAACAAGAGCATTGCATAATGAAAAGCAAATTAATATAGATGAAAGGATACGTCTTGCAATGATAACATTATATATACTCATGAATACAGACGTCCACGGAAGTAACGGAATAACCCCCAAAAATTGGATACGCAATATATCAAGAGTGCATCTTACCTAGACTGCTCAGCAGTCTTGAGGTGCTACCCTCGAATAATTAGAATTGAAGAAGCACAGTGACTTTTATGTTGATACTTTGAGAAAACTACAATCGTTACCCTAAAGAACATCGTTAGCATCGGCATCGGTAAATCTTCTACTTGGAGCCTTGTCGATATAACGAGAAGTAGAAAGACGATACTTAAGTTTACTGTATTTAAGTGTGAACTCAAATAACGCCAAATTGAACGAAATACAAATACGTCAATCATCGTTATGGGAATTGCTTCCACAGAGGTACAAGATATAGTCATATTATTAAAAGGTATCAGCTCCCACCAACCGAGGAAATTAGTTGTACATGCATGTCAAAGGATACATGGACACTACTGGTCATGAAATGAGTGCGTAACTGCTTGTCCTCAAACTACAAGACGATGCATCTACGATGAAAACTTTGAATCTCAGCTGTACCACCGATGTCCGGAGAGCACATACAAAGGTAAGATTACCCACAGGGACACATAGTCTGCAGAGCCAAAAACGCAAACCCAGTAAAATACCTATTCAACATACATGTACCTGTAAAAATCAATTCGGTAGGCGGAAGCACCTAATCGTCGGTGCCGTTGGACCAACAACGTGGAAAGCATACCGATGGACTATATGCTAACCTATAGTGGACTTCAGAAACCTATAGGTCAAACACTTAAACAAAATGGCGAATACCAATCCATGTAATGGCACCCGAAATTAAGAATTCAAGCTACCTAGAAGCCGTAGAAGCGCTTGTACACTTGCGCGAAGTTCGAATTGGTCACCCTATACTTGATACGTTTTTAGACAAATACTTTGATCAATTATTTTAGAGTGGTCGCATAATGCATTAATACAATATTTTCTACAGTACCTTTCTAAAGAATTAATACTACATATAAATCACCTTTTGTCCTAATTCTGGGTAGAATATAAACTGATAGGCCATGACTGATTGCATCTTGTATGTGTCTAAAAAGGTCCCAAGTATAGAGTGACCAATTCGAACGTGTGTATATAGTCTGCACGTGAGATTTGTGTACATAACCACAAAGTAACCGTGACAACCATATCTACCGGCTGCAACAGCTGCCGGGTACGCACACATAAGGCGGGATTACCACACGTCTCCATTGCAAATTCCTCATAGCACATCACACACATCAACTTTCGGACTCTGTATGGTCTTATATCCCATCATCTCCACTAAACCTGAGTCAACTTTGCAAATACTCGATATGCACGGATATAGAGCACGACCGCCGGTGCAGGTCCGAGATTCCGGATAAATTCATACCGAAATATCCAACAATGCCTGAAATATCTATTTCAGTAAATGGCATAATCAAACTACTCGCCAATCTCAAACCAGACAACGCTTCTGACCCAGATGGTATACAATCCTTAGTGCTTCGAAACCTGAAATGCCAGATTTCATCCATACTTCATATCCTGTTTTCCAAATCACTGTCCTCTGGAGAGATCCCTCCGATTGGTTTATTGCCACCGTATTCCTCTATGCAAGAAAAGAGTTCGTAGAAATACAGCCAACAATAGGCCAATTTCCCTAACCTGTATGATATGTAAGGTAATGGACCATGTCGTCGCATCCAGTGTCACAAAACATTTTACTAGACATAATATATTGCATGACCTCTGGCATGGCTTTCGCGAAAAACGATCCTGCGAGACTCAACTGATCGAACTAATAGTGGAACTATCCCGCAACATATCACAAGGCAAGCAGTCAGACCTCATTCTGCTATATGGCACCAAGGCCGTGAATAGTCACCTAAACTGTTGTACAAGCTGCACCAGTGTGGAGTGGACAGCAACACAGGCAAATGGATTAGATATTACCTCCTGGGTCTCACACAGACATTTTTCTGTCATATTATTTTCCTTCTATACATTAATGACCTTCCAGGTGAAAGTGAGTCTCAAGTGGAGTCCCCATGCCCAGTCAAACATCCGTAAAGTGTAGCAAGTACAACGAAGGGCGGCCCGATGGGTATCAAATAACTACTCCCCACATGACAGCGTAACAACTATGGTAATTAGACTTGATTGTGGGACGTTGGAGGACAGGCATGCAAATGCGCGTCTGGTCATGTTCTACACAATTTTCAATAACATAGTCACTCCTATCGTATATCAGGCATCCCATGAGAATAACCAGAGACGTGCACTCATTGACCTACATACAAATTCCAGCTACTACCCAAAAATGCCCGATATTACTATCAATGCAAATTGTGTACTGAAACTTATTTGTAGCCTAAAAACCGACAAAGCTGCTGGTCCAGATAATATCAAACCTTTAGTTTTAAAAGTTTAAAAGAGTTGAGAAATGAAATCTGTTAAATAGTACAAATTATCTTTAAAATAACACTTCATATTGGAAAACGTCCAGCACACTGGATCAAAGCTAATGTAACACCATTGTATGAAAAAGGGGACACCAGTAACCCAGCCAACTATAACTATATACTTATATCGTTGACTTGCATCTAATGAAAACTTCTTGAACATATTGTAGCTTCAAACCCCTAACTTCACATTTTAACAAACACAACATACTCTATGATCTACAACACGGTTTCCGAGAACGGCGCTCCTGTGAGACACATCTCATACAACTAGTTGATGACTTGGCCCGTACGGGGGTGTGGGGGGGGGGGTGGGGGTGGTTGTCCTCACACAAGGCAAACAAAAGACCTCGTTATTTAGTAAGGCATTCGACATAGTTACAAGAGCATGGTATTTCATCTAACAGCTTAAAGGTGCATGCACACACAGTAGGTATGAATGCCAACTATACAGATATGCTCAGTTATTAATATCTATATTACTGATAGTGAAGCGCGGTGGTATCAGGCTGTTTTCATATGCAAATGAGGCATGACAGTTTTTAATTATTTATGCTAATTAAATGTGTCGCCTGAAAAAATAATATTTTCGACAGATTATAAAGTATGATCATTGCACATCAAACAATTAATATATACAGAGAATAAATAGTAATGTCCGTTAACAGTTTAAGGAAACACGGTTATCGCCCCTGATATCAGTGTGAGAATTTACGTCTGATGTAAAATGTATAATAATGCCAGTCCATCCGTGGGGTAATGGTGAATGAATGTTGATTTTGCCAGTAAATGTCTCAGATGATGTGGTATCAGGCTATTTTCATATGCAAATGAGGCATGACAGATTTTAATTATTTATGCTAATTAAATGTGTCGCCTGAAAAAATAATATTTTCGACAGATTATAAAGTATGATCATTGCACATCAAACACTTAATAAATACAGAGAATAAATAGTAATGTCCGTTAACAGTTTAAGGAAACACGGTTATCGCCCCTGATATCAGTGTGAGAATTTACGTCTGATGTAAAATGTATAATAATGCCAGTCCATCCGTGGGGTAATGGTGAATGAATGTTGATTTTGCCAGTAAATGTCTCAGATGATGTCTCTGATATAAAGAACATTGTGTGCCTACTGAGTGGGCATGTACCTTTAAATTGAATTAAATCCTTCTTAATTGGTAGATCAAAAGTCCCTGTCACATCCGGTTTTCCTCAGTGTTCTCGGACCACTTCTCGCTCTTATACATTAATGATCTTCCTGCCTCTATTACTTCACAAGTCAGTCGGTCGGTCTCTCTCTCTCTCCCCCCCCCCCCACCCCCTCTCTCTCAATTTCAAGATTTAATTAGACAGAAACACAATATATTTCATATTACCCATTGACTTATCGAAATGGGTACGTTTTGATTTCGAGATGGGTACGTTTTGAAGATAAAAATGGGTACGTTTTGACTTGGGTAAGTTTTGACTAGCACCCGCACGGTATACCGTTTCCTAATTGTTATATTTTGCTTTTGACTGGTAGTTAGAGAATATCTTGGTTGATAAACGCTCATTGATATTTGAACGACGTTTAATCCATCTTATAACGCAGATGGATTAAATCCCCACAGATGTTCGGGATCCAGTCAAATCTCGTACTTAACGAGACATGAACGTGATCTAAGAATAAGGGAAAAGTGACAGTTCCTCTCCAATTTTTATTTATTCTTTCTCCGATCAGCAACCATTGATACCCGATCGCAGAACACGATGGAGCCTGCTGCGGCAGGCTCCAATCGAGTGGTTCGCGTGAACATGATGGAAGGCGTGGGTGCACGGGTCGTTCGGGGACCAGACTGGAAATGGTCAAAACAGGATGGGGGAGAGGGGCACATAGGAACAGTTAGGAATTTTGAGAGTCCTGAGGAAGTTGTCGTAGTATGGGACAATGGCACCGCTGCCAATTACAGGTGTGCAGGTGCCTATGACTTGCGTATTTTGGACAGTGCACCAACAGGTAAATAAAAATTATACGTAGTGGCTAGCTAGTGGTTTGTTCCAGGTTACAAACCACCATTAATAACACTGCAAACCTACACCTACTTGATAGACTATCAACAGAACTATGTAATAAACTCCATTTGGAAAGAGCCAAGTTACTGAGGGAATGATGGTTGCCGGTATACAGAGTTGAAGTATTTCTAAGGGGAAAAAGTGTCGCCCGATGTGGGGTTCGAACCCACGACCCCCGTAACACTAGCACGGCACTCTTACCAACTGAGCTAACCGGGCGATCATGTCTCAACACCACACCGAACACTACACTCCTCCCCTTCTTATATTTGGGAGCCAGGCATCAACCTCACAGCTTCATGAGGTGTATAGCCTGCAACCCAAAGTACACCAAGGCACAATCCTGTTTACTTCTGACACCATTGAAGTATTTCTAAGGGGAAAAAGTGTCGCGCGATGTGGGGTTTGAACCCACGGCCCCCGTAAAACTAGCACGGCACTCTTACCAACTGAGCTAACCGGGCGGTCATGTCTCAACACCACACCGAACACTACAGTGATATTTAGCATTTTTCAGTTACAATTTACTATTCTAACTCAACCGTACCTACCTACCGACAATATCTACAACTTACAAGGGCTGTCAACAGATGGGCAGAACATACAGAGAAAAGAAGGCTAGCACACAGGCGATTGGCATGGATGACGGAGGTTTCGCTGCATTTTCGCGGCTAGAGGTTTCGTGACTACAGGTAGTGGTTTCGCTACCCTGAGTTAATTAGGGCTGCGTTCTAACTGGATCACAATAATATGTCTACATTCTATGGGCCCAGGTTATAAATAACACTGTTATTCTACATGTCTAAGAAACTATAATACACTATCCTATCAACATGCCGATCGCCTGTGGGCTAGCTTAGCCGCCTAGCTGCACGTTCAGGGATTCCGCTGGCGATCGCCACTTTCGCAATTGGCAATAAAAATAAACAATTGCCGATAAAAAATTACAATTTTCCAAAAAAAACAAAACAATAATTTTTGTTCGAAAATTGTAATTTTTTATCGCCAATTGTTTGTTTTTATCCTATTGGTTATTCCTTTTTTTTTATGAAGTGGCGATTTTTTTATTTTCCGCAGCGGAATCCTTGCACGTTTTCCGCTTTATAGGCAACAGGTTGCACTATATCACTACACCAGTCAACGCTACAAATTTGCGTAATAACATTTACATTTTGTGTACCAAATTATAGAAAAAACATGCAGGGCGTTGACATTCATACTTCGCTACATTGTTATTGAGGGACAATTCTACAATATTACCATAAGCTTACCTAATAAAGTGTGTATTAGCAAATTCTTAGATGACTCTCCATGAAATAGAAAGTAAACAAAGAACGCTTCAATCGTACATTTGGAAAGACTACTCTGTCATAACGCTTATGTAATGAAATGTAACTAGAGTTGGGCCGTCCTTAAAAAATTGTTTGTTTCCTGTAACCGACCCAGAATTTTAGAAGTGGGTCGGTAGGCAATTTCTTTTTTTTTTCTGTCACATGACATCGATGGTCTAGTAACGTAAGGTCGTAACTGCTATGCTAAAGCATAGCACTTACGACCTTATGTTACTAGACCATCGATATATTGAATTTAAAAATTATTAATATTAAAAAGGTACAATATTTTAACACTTGCAATAAAAGTATGTCAATTGCTGTATGTGTTGTTGTATGAACATGTATGCCATTTAGGGCCAGAGATTATATTAACCCTTTTAACCCACTGTAGCACTAAATTGAAAAAAAATTAAAAAAAAATAATTGTAAAAAAAAATGTAAACGAAATTGCAATAAAAAAAATCGGGTCACACCGTTTTGAGCGGGTCGGTCGGGTTACAGGAAACGGAGATATAATTATGGATGGCCTTATATGTACACAGAACTATGGCTAGCCATACGTAGTTGTGGACGGTGATGCTGAAATCCCTGGGACAGACTATGATGGGTCTGTTCCGTTGACGACACCATTACCGTTGCGGACAAGTAGCTCTGCAAGAACTTGTATATCGTCCATAGCAGTGTTACAATGCCATTCAATAGCCTTCCACTGCATATTATTTAATCGGATTTGATTCACACTTTAACTCTTAATTATAAGGAATATTCTATGTTTTTCGAATGAAAGTAATGTCATTATAATGTGGTAGGTCCGAGTACTGTTGACTTGCTTTATAGTACTCACCTGCTTGCCTCCCCCTAATTATCAGATAACTTACACTTGGAGAATGCAGAATTGATGTTATTTAGTCCTCCACAATGGTCATCAGCAAAAGTTCCGATGATTAGCCACCATGACTGTCAGTGTTTTACAGGGCAAGAAAATTCTTAAAAATTTTCACCCTCTTCCTAACTTTGATGGAAATGGCAAAAATAAGTAATTTACATACAAACATTTGAAATTTCAAATCGTCCTGCAGGCATTCCCACTCATCAGGACAAGCAGACGAGTGGAATTTTCGTGCCCTTTGTAATATGTTTATCCATTATTAATACAACCATAATTGCTTCTAAGTAATTGTTCCATCTATGTTGAATTTCAGGGATCAAACATGATGGAACAATGTGCGACACTTGCCGTCAGCAACCTATATTTGGTATTCGCTGGAAATGTGGCGAATGTACGAACTACGACCTGTGTTCCGTTTGTTACCATGCCGACAAGCACAATCTTCGACACAGGTTTTATAGGATCACTACACCTGGCAGTGAAAGGTATATGTCATTATTTTTTATACCTCACAGAAACTTCCTCAGGGCTCCAGATAAGGTGCGTATTTGCTTAAATACCCAATTAAAATTAAAAGTAGTGAGTATCAAAAGGCAATGAAAAATTTGTGGTACCTTTATCATACTATAGAAAACACTAAACAGACCACAAATATAGCATATTTTCTTATTTTTCCATGAAAACACATCTTGGTATTTTATTAGAATTGTCTCCAAGGAGAAAATTCTAATGATATGCCAAGACATGTTTTCATTTAGAAGCAAACTATTCAATAATTGCGGTCTGATGTGTAAATAGTAGTGTGATTTTATTATAATTTATTTTACCCAATTAAAATTTTGAAATACCCAATCGCTTCAGAAATGGTGGAGTGACAATACTCAATTACTAATTCCTTATCTGGAGCCCTGTTCCTATATTTGGAAAACGTAGAATGTCAAACTATCCGTTTGATATTATAAAATATTTATATTTTCCTGTGTATGTTTGTATGTACGGCTCAACACTCTGCATGGCACATCCAAATTTAATAAAATTAGATCCGGTCATGTGAAAATATCACGATTTCTGTAAATATTTTTCCGGAAAAATTGCACGTCTTCTTAGGTATAAAAGTGTTGTCTTGTCTCATTTGGTACTGCACATATATGTATATAACTCTGCTGAAGTTTACTCACTATCAATGAACATTATTGGTTAGAAAGCGACCAGAGAAATTGGACGTACGGGTTTTGTGACCAGTGTAGATCCAGATCATCCTGTGCATCCTCACAGTCTGATCGGGATCTGCACTGTTCGCCATTCCATCATTGAAGCGCCTGTCATGTTTCTAGCAATCAATATAGAGTGATATCGGGCTACATGATTGCTATTTGATCAGAAACTACACTGGTCACAATTCATATATTTCTTCAGTCACAGCCACCATATCTGTGTGTGCCGTCTGCTTGATCCGTTCAGCCCTCTTTACCAGTGTTTGCAAACAGTGTAGATCCAGATGAGCCGGCTCGTACCGAGCCGTCTCATCAGAATCTGCACTTTTTGCAAGTAATTTTCATACTTTTTAGAAAAATAAGTGAAAATCATTTCATGACAATGGGATTCATCCTCAATTTATAATATCACGGTCCACTCCTGTTATTATGGGTTTGTAAGGGGTTGGTCGTAGCTGTGATATTGCAATGTTTCAGGGTGTCGGTCGAGCCACGACGTAAGAGCAAGAAGATAACGGTGCGGGGGATATTCCCGGGGGCCCGGGTCATTCGAGGTGTGGACTGGCAGTGGGAGGACCAGGATGGTGGCAATGGGCGGCGCGGTAAAGTCACAGAAATACAGGTATCTTTGACTGATTCTCTACAGTTGATTGTTATACCCCCACAAACGAAGTTTGGGGGTTGGGTATATAGTCAGCTTGTCTGAGTCAGCTTGTCTGAAATGCAGGTACCATTGACTGACTCACTACCGTCACTGTTGCTGCGTACAGCACCCGACCGGTTTCACGCCAAAAATGCACCGATTTCCTGGCGAGATACTGCTCAGCTCTACTTAGAGCTATCACATAAATGCATTGCTCGTCAAGTAACTAGACGAAAATGTGTTTGTGCAGTATCTTCTGCATGTAGCTGAATGGGAATGCGGCACCTATTTCGACTTGAAAAACAGTTTACGCTGGCGCAGAGTGCAGCACCAGTTTTACTAATTGTACAGCATTTGTTTTATTGTCTCACCCACATTAGTCAAGGTGCATGATCACAAGGTTACAACAATGGCTGAAAGTGTTGAAAGCGCGCCCACTCCAAAGTAAGTATTATTTGATATTTTCCTTAATATGCAACAGATTTTGATGAAATATGGCGCAGCAAATGCGTCTTCATGAGCTGCATTTGGTGGTCTCGGTAGTTTGGCACATACTTATGTAGTTTTTGCAAAGAATCGATTTTCCGTGTCTAAATCGATTCTTCGGAATAAAAACGACAGAAGTTTGAGCCAAACCGTACCGACACCACCAAATGCAGCTTTACAAGGTGCACATTTTTCATCAAAATCCGTTAGATAATAAGGACAAAATAAAAGAATACGTACTTTGAATTGGAGGGCTTCTGAAGAGTTTCAGTACGTGTTGTAACCACGTGATCATACACCTTGTTGGTGGAAAGTGAGACTAAGCGTATCCATCTTAGCCACTGGTGTGGGATAAGGCCTTAAATGACCTTAGCTGTTGATAGGCCATTAAGCACCATTATTAAACAAACAAACAAAATCCACCCGAGTTTCAGAATATGTTGTCAGAAACTTGGATTTGTCAAGTTTCTGTCGACATATTCTGATCACGAGGGTGGAATATCCTTGTTCCACACCAGTGCATATGGTGGATACATTTTCTTGCCCCTATATAGAATGTATTTGTGGATTTTAAAATATTTATCTCTGACCCAGAATTATTCGCTGAATTTATGCGACTTGATACGTCCAACATGTTTGCCGTGTCAACGGTTAAAACAGAGTTTTCACGCATGATGCCATCGATGACATCAATAATTTTGGATGTAAATTCAAAATATATATGTCTCTTGATATTTTGTTTGGATCTTCATCCAATTTCATCTGTAGTTTTCTAATTCATGACTAACTACGATTTGGGTGACCATAATCTACTTTACTCATCCAGTATGACTAGGACACACATACAGATTTTACACGTCACCAGTAGCCTATTTCACCAACATTGCAAAGTATACTTATCTAGCAAAGTATAGTTGAGGGAGAAATTTTCAATTTAAGGATAAATTTATTAATTAAGTATATGACCGTTTAAAAAAAAAAGATAAGTATTATGTTTTACCGCGGGGCGGACAGCGGACAGAAAAACTGCATAGTTTGTGTACACAACTCCTTTGAAACCGTTCAGTTGATCGATCTGAAACTATACACACGTCTTCTACACATATTGAAGATGTGCACCTTGGTGTTTTTATGCCAAAAAAGTATTTTTTAACAAAAATATCACCTTTTTAACTTAGCCATTTTTTCTACATGTTTGTATACAATTCTATATAGGGTACAGAGTTTGTGTACACAACTCCTCTGAAACCGTTCAATCGATATGAAACTATACACACGTCTTCTACACATATTGAAGATGTGCACCTTGGTTTTTTTATGCCAAAAAAATATTTTTTAACAAAAATATCACCTTTTTAACTTAGCCATTTTTTGTACATATTTGTATTCAATTCTATACAGGGTAATGAGTTTGTGTACACAACTCCTCTGAAACCGTTCAGACAATCGATCTGAAACTATACACACGTCTCACACATATTATTTTTTTAACCAAAATACCCCCACCCCTTTTTCACTTAGCCATTATTTTCCTCATTTTTTTATGCATTCTATATAGGGTACAGAGTTTGTGTACACAACTTGTCTGAAACTGTTCCGTCATTCGATCTGAAACTGTACACACGTCTTCTACACATATTGAAGATGTGCACCTTGGTGTTTTTATGCGGAAAAATATTTTTTAACACAAATATCACCTTTTTAACTTAGCCATTTTTTCTACATTTTTTGTATCCAATTCTATATAATTTCTACTTTACACATGTGTACCTAAATTAGTATACCTGATTATCACAACAAGAGGAAGAAATAATGCTATAGATTTTCAAATTTTCATTTCTGCATCTTCGCTGTCTGGCCCATCTTCGACGGCGTATTTTGTGACTTGCGGCACTCTTGTTATTATACTGAATTTATTACATGATCACAGCCATTTTGAATAGTGTAACTACCCGCCAATCTGACTTTTCCTTCCCATGATTGCTTTGCCAGGACTGGAGTGCAGCGAGCCCGCGAAGTGCTGCCTATGTACTGTGGGATAATGTGGCCAAGAATCTCTACAGAGTCGGTTTTGAAGGCATGGTATGTCATACTCATATGAGACACGCC
Source organism: Conchocele bisecta (assembly GCA_029237695.1). Lineage (NCBI taxonomy): Eukaryota > Metazoa > Mollusca > Bivalvia > Lucinida > Thyasiridae > Conchocele > Conchocele bisecta. Next base: position 20,384,002 of record CM055268.1, on the reverse strand, counting down.
ATGGGATTTTGTACCTTCGGACATCTGCATAATTTCATGAAATGCATTTACAAAATTTACATTATTTTCTGTAAATGGCGTCAACAGTTGACAAAACTTTCAGAGTATATGTGGAATTATATTCCGCATGTACTCTGAAAATTGTGTCAACTTTTGACTTTATTTATGAAAAATATTGTAAATTTTGTAAACGTATTTAATGAAATTACGCCGATGTCCGAAGGTACAAAATCACATGGTGTGTCTCACATGCCTTGAATGTTTTGTATAAATGACTTGATTTCTAGTTCTGTAGGCAGATGGACCATAGTCTAGGGATATGGCATTGGACTTCAATACTGGAGGTTGTCAGTTCAATCCTCACCCTAAGGCCTCGTCCAGTATTCCCGCGACTTTTCCAAGTTTATATCCCCGATAAATTCAACAAAAAGGCCATTCATTCCTTATAATTCCAGCATTTGAAATAAATTCATCAAGAAAATGTGTTTATTTTCCGTTTTGTTAAGAATTATTTCAACTGCGCCTCATGGTTACGGAAAGTAGTTCGGCGTGGGAGTTTACTGGGATATAAATTTTGGTACGGGCCAATCAAATGTTAGGGAATTGTGTAAATATTTTTGTGCTGGAATTATATAGTATTCCATCCCACTGGTCTGTCGGATGATACTTTAAACTGTGGTCCCACCTTAGCTGTTGCTGGGACGTTAAACCCTTTCACTTTCTAGTTCTGTAGAACTGGAAATGATTGGCTTGTTATAAGTTTTTAAAGAGTTGAAACTAATTAATGATGTACAGTGGATAAAGTGTTTGTGCAAATTAATTATGAATCAGTTTAAGTATACAATTAACTTGCAATTATTGCTGTAAATGACATGTACCCTGTTTTGTACACCATATGTTACAACTAGCTCCCCAGACACTGATGCTGTTGTGTACAACAAGTGTAGCTACATAGACAGTCTTGTACACTATTCACAATTCCTTATGTTTCTGTATATAGAACAACTACAGAGCTCCAGATAAGGTGCGTATTGGCGTATTTTACGCACTTATTTTAGCTGAATACGCATTGATTATCAAAAGTGGGAGTACAAAATTCTCGCACCAATGTGAAAATACGCATTGATTTTCAAATTGAGTAGTGAAAATACTATAATAAAATTTTCTATTTGCAGCTCGAATAAGTGAATTTTTATCATTTGTTCCCTATTTAAAAGGAAGAAAATCAATAATACGTTTGTAAAAGTTAAATACGCATTGAAATCTTGGTGTATAATACTCTTTACATACACAACTTATCTGGAGTCCTGCACCTATATGACTATGAGGCTGCTTATCTGGAGCTAATCTGGTCAAAATTTCACTATGCACCATTCTGTTGTACCGCTCGACATTGTTGCTGTATTACGACTTGCCGTGACAAATTGGAGCTTATTTAGTTTGTGACCACTGTAGCCCCTGACTCGAATGCGCAGTCTGATCAGGGGCTACACTGGTCACTATTGCTTAATGGAAACATACCAGGCGCATCTAACCAATATTTAAAATCCATATCAGGAGCTTGAATGTACTATCTGATGAAGTTAAATTGGTAAAAAACTCAACGAGTCCCATTGTGTCATGACGAATCGAGATACAAATTGTATTGTATTATCACCTTGCTGTGATAAAAATGAGACTATATTGTTTACCAATGTAGCCCCAGATCAGCCTGCGCAGTCTGATCAGGACCGACACTGGTTGCTATTGTTTTGTGGAAACGTTCTAGGAAGATCAAGATTTAAGTCCATACCAGAATGCATGCGGTGATATCTGATCAAAAGTTACACTGGTGAAAAACCCCATTGTGTCACAATACAATGTGTTTGCAGGCCGACCTCAAGGTTGTCAATGATGCAAAGGGCGGCACAGTGTACAGGGACCATCTACCTCTGCTCGGTAAGATTCTCATTGATTAATCCATATAAGGCTGTACTTATATGGATCAATCACCTTAAACAAATACTGCCGATCCTAATTGATTGCAAGCTAGCTCATCTGTATCTTCACACTTTGCAAAATGAGAATTCTGCTCTGTAATTGGTCTTTCGGATGAGACTTGAAACCGAAACCGAGGTCCCGTCCCAAAATGGTCTGACCTGTTTGCTGGGACGTTAAACCCATTAACTTTTTTCTGTTGTGTATTGTTAAAATGGTAAAACCCCATTTCATACCACTCTTGCATCATTGAACCATTTCATTGATTTGGCCTGGTGGTTCTTAAAGTGTTATGTTCAGAAACTATCCACAAACAGTGTAGATCCTGATGAGCCTGCTCGTAACGAGCCGGCTCATCTGGATCTATACTGTTTGCAAAGATTGCATAGTGATATGTATCTACAGTATTGAAATGGTGAAACATCATACCATTCCAGTCTCTTGTGTCGCTGGACCATTTCATTTATTGATAGGTGAGCAAGGATGAAACTATTTCATTCCAATCTCGCATCACTGTAAAAGTAAATGCTTTGATTTAACGACGGCACTGGCTCGATGACCTTGCATGTCGGGACCGACTATTTAAGTCCCCATCTGATAGGAATAGGCTAGCATGAAGTTGTCTTGCCCAAGGACACGCCGAATCAGTGTCACTGGATCGTTTCATTTATTTGTAGGTGAGCAAGGGTGACACTCCATTTTATTCCAATCTCGCATCACTAGACCGGTCCATTTATTGGTAGGTGTGAATGCGTGAAACTTTCATTCCAATGTCGTGTCACTGGATCGTTTCATTTATTTGTAGGTGAGCAAGGGTGAAACTCCATTTTATTCCAATCTCGCATCACTGGACCGGTCCATTTATTGGTAGGTGTGAATGCGTTAAAACTTTCATGCCAATCTCGTGTCACTGAATCGTTTAATTTATTTGTAGGTGAGCAAGGGTGAAACTCCATTTTATTCCAATCTCGCATCAACGGAGTTCCATTATGTTGTAGGTGAGCAGGGACCCGGTTCCCGGGCGGGTCCGGGAGGCCTGGCGATCGGGGACCAGGTGAATGTTGACCTTGACTTTGAGATAGTGCAGTCACTACAGCATGGCCATGGGGGATGGGCCGACGGCATGTTTGAGGTATGGTATAATTGTATATGGCGCGTGTATGGTATAATTGTATATGGCCCATATATGGTATAATTGTTTAGAAATGATATTTGTTTGATGGTATTATTGAGGTATGCTATGTTTGTTTATGGCCAGTGTATGGCACTTTATGTCTTTTCACAGGAATTTTGCTGAATTGTTTTCACAGATCTACTATATTTTTATGCCCCCGCCACCGAATGGTGAGGGGGGCATATATTGTTACCGGCGTCCATACGTCCATCCGTCCGTACGTCGGGTAAATGGCTTATAATTTCTGTTTCCTTGCTCGGATCTGCTTCACATTTCACACAAGCATTGCTGTCCTCTACCGCCCTGTGACAAATCCACATTCGTCCCGCCCCTGGCAGCGGGGGCAGTCGTGTGCTGACAGGCCACATTTCTAGTGTTTAAATCACATAAAATGTTGACTAAAGTTTTATGACACGTGCAGAGTTCAAATGTCGTCACATGATCGTCTATTATTTACACATCCAGGTTACTGTGAATTTGGCTACAAACAGACCTTGTTATATTGGTAGTCCAATTAGTTAGGGTGGAAAAGAAAATATAAACAAATCCATATACTGCCACTATAAAATAAGAAAACATAATAAACATTACTAAAGTATACATAGCTGCGCATTTTGGACATGCTGTTCAAAATCGGTCGGTACAATATGTGTGTAAGAAATATGCCTCTTACTCGATGTATTTTGTCTGCTGTCATCAAATTCCATTCCAGTTACTTAGAGATGAAATAGTTAACTAGAGCAACCATTGTAACTATGAAGGCATGTGTGTTTCAGTGCCTGGGACAGACGGGGACTGTAGTGGGTATAGATGAAGATCACGACATTGTTGTCTCGTATCCCAGCGGCAACAGGTATGGCATGATGTTCTCAGTGCATCAAATTGATCAATCATTATGGTATGGGTTGTGGCCTAGGGGTTCGAACACCTGACTTCCAATCCGAAGGTTGTGGTTCAAACCTTGCATAGGGCATCAAAAAATACTTTCATAGTATTCCATCCCACTGGTCTGTCGGATGAGACTTTAACTGTGGTCCCGTCACTATATGACCTTAGCTGTTACGTTAAACCCTTTCACTTTTGGTCAATCCTTTCTACTGTTTGTTTCACAAAACCTGCACAAATTTTACGGCCATATAAACAATGCAGAAACCTTGTGTTTTTTGGATAATATTAAAAATTATAGAAAAATTAAAGAATGGGCCTTTTTATTTCATGAAATTTAGTCTAATACTGATTATATTGCGAAAAAAACAATTTCCCCACGTTAAATCCACATAGACATCTTCACTGTGTCTATGGATATTTAACATGTAGAATTTTTTTCTAAATTCAATAATAGTGGACCGATTTTCAAAATATATCATTTGTTTTCTTTGTTAGATCGTTTCCAAGCTATCTAGCGAGGTTTCAGAGTCGATTTCCAAAATTTATTTTTCGTTTTTAGACTGCATATGTACCAGCTCTTTTCCCCATGTTAAATTCCCATAGAGAAAATATTTTTCGTAATGCATTCAATATTTGACCAAATTTCACAAAATTAAAAGAAGACTCATATTGTTGCGTTGTTTATATTGCCGTAATATTTGGGCAGGTTTCGTGAAACAGACAGTAGGATTAACATCTGGGGCCAAGTGATCATTTGAGCAGCAGTAAGTCGCCCATTATCTGAATGACTTGAAACGTGATATGCTTGTTTCTCATTATCCATATTTTCATTCTATAGCTCGCTCATGCGGCCCACATGTCCACGGTCAACTTACTTAGAAACTTGTGTTGTAAAGTTTTGTGTTTTTGAGGTTGCATCCATTCGTGTTCCTTGGAGTTATCCCACCATATGTTTACTGGCTTTGCCTCGACGGGCGTGACCTTCAACATTGTTGTTTACTTATGAGACACTGCTGTAGTGTGACCTGCGTATAGACGGTTCATCATTCAGTGATACAAGCACACATTCAGAGCTCCAGATAAGGTGCATTTTGGCGTATTTTACGCACTTATTTTAGCAGAATACGCATTGATTATCAATAGTGAGAGTACAAAATACTCGCAGCAATGTGAAAATATGCATTGATTTTCAAATTGAGTAGTGAAAATAATGTAATAAAGTTAAAAATGTATTTAGTTGAGCTGCATTTGCTTTTTGCAGCTCAAATATTAAAGTGAATTTTTAACTTTGTTCTATTTTTTATCATTTGTTTCCTATTCAATAAGGAAGCAAATCAATAATACTTTTGTAACAGTAAAATACACATTGAATTTGAAATATAGGGGTATAATAGCTTTAGATACACAACTTATTGGGAGCTCTGCACATTCACCTTTTAACAAACATCACACTGGTATTTCAGATCAGTAGCCTATTTCATCAACATTGCAAAGTATACTTTTCTAGCAAAGTATACTTTGAGGGAGAAACTTTCAATTTTATGATAAATTTATAAATTTTTATTATACTGAATTTATTACATTATCACAGCCAATTTGGCTGTGATAATGTAATAAATTCAGTATAATAATTCTGCATACTTTTAATCATGAAATATATGCATTTGTTAGTTCTATATGAAATAATGCATTTCAGGAAAATTAAATGATTACTCCCTCAAAGTATACTTTGCAATGTTGGTGAAATCGGCTGCAGACATGTAACTGAGGTCCTGTGTGTAAATGACCATAACTGTTGCCGGGATGTTAAATCCATTCACTTTTTCTCTATACTCGGTCACTAACCATTCCCCACCCACCAGGTGGACGTTCAACCCGGCTGTGTTGACCAAGGTGAGCACCCCGAGCAGCGTGAACTCGGCGACGAGTGAGAATGGCACAAACCTGGCAACGCCCACGGCGGCTGCGGCGCCCCAGTTTGCCGTCGGGGACCTGGTGCAGATCCTGAGCGAAGTGGAGCGCATCAAGGTGTTACAGCGTGGCCACGGGGAGTGGGCTGAGGCCATGATGCCGGTTAGTGAATTTTCTCTCCCAGTCAGGCAGGGATGGGTTCGTAGTCTACTGTCTGTTTCACGCCATATAAACAATGAAAAAAACTAATTGTTTTTAGATAATATTAATTTTTATCAAAATTTAAGAAGGAGCCTTCTTTTATTTCGTCAAATATTGATTTTATTGCGATAAATTGATTTGACTATGGCAAGTTAACTTGAAATTTACTCCAAAACCTTGCTAGCTTGGAAATGATCTAAGAAAACAAAAGTTAAATTTTGAAAATCGGTCCACTATTTCTGAAATTCAAAAAAAGATTCCCCATGTTAAATCCCCATAGACATCTTCACTCTATGGGATTTAACATGGGGGAAATTGTGTTTTCATCAATATTGGACAAAATTTCACAAAAAAAGAAGGCTCATTATGCAATATTATCGAAAAAATATTGTTTTTGCATTGTTTATATAGCCGTAAAATTTGGGCAGCTTTAGTGTAACTGACTGTAGGAGTAGAGCATCAGGCTTCAATATTGGAGGTAATGGGGTCACTTCCTGCTCTAGCTTGAACAAAATGCTCTCACAGTCAGGGATGGCTTCATAGGTCTAGGGGTAGAACATTGGACTTCAATACTGGAGGTAGTGGTGTCAATACTGGAGGTAGTGGTGTCAATACTGGAGGTAGTGGTGTCAATACTGGAGGTAGTGGTGTCAATACTGGAGGTAGTGGTGTCAATACTGGAGGTAGTGGTGTCAATACTGGAGGTAGTGGTGTCAATACTGGAGGTAGTGGTGTCAATACTGGAGGTAGTGGTGTCAATACTGGAGGTAGTGGTGTCAATACTGGAGGTATGGTGTCAATACTGGAGGTAGTGGTGTCAATACTGGAGGTAGTGGTGTCAATACTGGAGGTAGTGGTGTCAATACTGGAGGTAGTGGTGTCAATACTGGAGGTAGTGGTGTCAATACTGGAGGTAGTGGTGTCAATACTGGAGTAGTGGTGTCAATACTGGAGGTAGTGGTGTCAATACTGGAGGTAGTGGTGTCAATACTGGAGGTAGTGGTGTCAATACTGGAGGTAGTGGTGTCAATACTGGAGGTAGTGGTGTCAATACTGGAGGTAGTGGTGTCAATACTGGAGGTAGTGGTGTCAATACTGGAGGTAGTGGTGTCAATACTGGAGGTAGTGGTGTCAATACTGGAGGTAGTGGTGTCAATACTGGAGGTAGTGGTGTCAATACTGGAGGTAGTGGTGTGAATCCCCGCTCCAGCTTGAACAAAATGCTTTCATCCCATTGGTCCTTCTGTAGCCTATTTCATCAACATTGCAAAGTATACTTTACTAGCAAAGTATACTTTGAGGGAGAAATTTTCAACTTTATGATATATTTATTAATTTTTATTATACTGAATTTATTACATTATCACAGCCAATTTGGCTGTGATAATGTAATAAATTCAGTATAATAATTATGCATACTTTTAATCATGAAATATATGCATTTGTTACTTCTATATGAAATAATGCATTTCAGGAAAAATAAAAATAAATGACTACTCCCAAAGTATACTTTGCTAGTAAAGTATACTTTGCAATGTTGATGAAATAGGCTACAGATGAGACTTTGATCTTAAACCCAGGCTCCATCATTTCTCCAGTCACAGCCACATATGACCTTAGCTGTTGCTGGGATGTTAAATTCTTTCACCTCAGGGCTGTACAAATTGATAGCCACTTGTCCCGGACAAGTGACTTGAAAAAAGTGACTTGCCCTGAATCTGACTTGTCCTGGAAAATATAATTTTCAGGGCAAGTCATTTTGAAAAAGTGACTTGTCCTCGTAAGATTTCTTATATGAAACTGTCCCAAAACAAAAACTATTATCATAATTGTTAAATATAATACAATTGAGCACTTGGCACATATACATATTATATTAAATATCTATAATAATAAACATTGTATAGTACATATTTATTCTTGTGATCTTTTGTCACTGTGCCACCGCGGACATAACGTTGCTACGAGTGCATACTCAAAACACATTTATCGACAATAATAAAACATAAAAATGGTTTCCTAAAATAATGAGAATTGTCTCGCGTTTTCGCGATCTCGCCTTCCGCTTTTGAAAAATTCGGATTAGTTTTGCTCATGCATGTGCGGCGTGTTTGCAAAACGCGAGATTGAATATGATAGAATTTCGCGTTTTGTCTCGAAAGCTCGAAAACGCCACGTGTCCCTAATAGGACACGCAAACATTGTCTTAGGAGACGATTCTCATGTGCTGCAAAAACATGTTTTTATTAAGAAATAGAACAAATGTGGACAAACATCTATATTTCTTGACAACAAAAACATAATTTGGCAAAAAATGATACTCGTCTTAGGAGACGATTCTAATGTGCTGCCAATACACGTTTATTTAGCAAAAAAAACATATTTTGATACGTGTCATTGGTTAGGCTACTGCATCGCGTCGTCGACCTATACACAAGATCGTGAAAACGCGAGACCAAATCGCGAGACAAAAACATTAGATTCTATTGTAATTCATTATCACGTCCGCCTGCTATCTCGCGTTTTCTTTTCGACCACCGCGATGTCGCGTTTTTCGCCTCAGCCTTTTCACGATGTCGCCTTCCCCGCTTTTGGAAATACGTTTGTTCATGTCATTATGTGTGTGTAGAATGCATGCGTGTTGAAATTGAGTTTTGCGCATACATTACATGTACGTACGTACGTAGAATGCAATTCGAACTAGCATGCTTTATATGCATATACGTACGTAGCACGCAAATCCAACACGCATGCTGTCTACACATGCATGGGCAAATCGTATTTCCAAAAGCGGAAGGCGACATCGAGATCGCAAAAACGCGAGATTGTAACATAAAAAAAAATATGGCCGTACTCACCATCCCCAATTAGCACATTTGCGACATATCATTTTCGGTCTAGCTGCACACCTGATGGTGTTTACAATCATCAGTCGGTAATCCAGTTTCACGTGCAAAGTGTGACTGACCTTTAGAATTCGGTGGAAACAAACATACCAAAACCACGCTATGTAGTCGCTCACGTCATCGCATCGCCGATGAATTGATAATTACGCATTAGCTTGTGCATTTTCACATTTGTTTGATTTTTTGATAAAACCAAGATTGGCAGCACATGAGAATCGTTTCCTAAGACGATTCTCAAATTTTGTCAAAATATGTTTTTGTAAAGAAATATCAATGTATTCGGGTTTTCTTTTCACATTTGTCCGATGTCTTAATAAAACATGTTTTGGCAACACTGAGAAATTGTCTCCTTAGCGATTCTAATATTTTGTAAAAAGAATTGCCACATTTGTTTGATTTCTTAGACCATATACAAACAATTGACAAATTCAGAAATCCACAACTTAATTTGTGTTTCTCGAGTCTGGTTTCATATGGTGGCGAGGAAATACGATCGATTACACACCGTGAAAATCTTGTTGGAACGTAAATGTCAATTGTCACATAGGCCATTTCAGTTTACCGCACGTTACGTCAGCTGTTATTCTAAGTACGTATGGTCGCTCGATAGGAGCATTTCTTTCCTTCGTTTATAAGGTATGGGTTGTGGGCTAGGGCTTATAACACCGACTTCCAATCTGGAGGTTGTGGGTTCAAACATCGCCTTGGGAATCAAACATACCTTCATAGTATGTCCATCCCATTCAATTTCATTTCCACCCCGTGAAGGAACATGCATTTATTTCTCTAAAGTTAGGTGTCTTGGCCTGTCGACGCAGTCAGACGAAAACGTTAACATACATAAAATAAATCAATAACCATCGATCGCCGCAGAATATTTTCGCTAATTCGCTAATTACTTTCAAATTCAATTAAATTAATATAATCAGGGTCGCTGTAGATTGCTATATCACTTTCTTGCGATACACAGGTACTGTTTACAAACAGTAGCCGAGAATCGCCAGGTCGCCCGCGGCGTTATCGATCGATAAAGTGGTCAGTTTTGGGATTAAGTTTATGACAGTCCGGTTCCAAAAAACGGGCTTGTGGCGGGACGTTCTAACAGAAAATAGTGACTTGCCCGGGACTAAATTCCAGCATAGAGGCACTTGCCTGAGCTTAAAACCGACTTGTCCCGGGCGTCGGGCGTTCCAATTTGTACAGCCCTGCACCTTTTCAGTCCCGGATCTGTGAATTACGGAATATTTTCTCTGGGATTATCCCGCTTTAATATTGGCCCGTGTATAAGATTTTCTGCCTTTATGAATACTAGTTATCCATATTGCATCGATAAAATGACAATAATTACCGAAAATGATGTGTGAAGTTGGCAAAAGTTTAGATGCTTTATGATTTTTGTCAGCTTTCGATGTCATGTATTGCATTGGTCACTTGGAAAACGATGAATATCCTGAGGCAGTGATTTGGTGTAGTAAAGATACCAGACACATTTGTTTAAAAAAATGTTGTTTAAACTAAGGTGCTTGGCACCAGTAGCCGTTTTTACCAAAATTGCTAAGCATACTTATCTAGCTAAGTATACTTTGAGGGAGTAATCATTTATTTTTCCCGAAATGCATGATTTCATATGGAACTAACGGCTGCATTATACATATGATGATTAAACATACGCAGAATTATTATACTGAATTTATTACATTATCACAGCCATTTTGGCTGTGATAATGTAATAAATTCAGTGTAATAATTTGGTCAGAAAATATTTTATTTCATTCAATAAAAATTAATTAATTTATCCTTAAATTGAACATTTCTCCCTCAAAGTATACCTAGCTAGATAAGTATACTTTGCAATTTTTACAAAATCGGTTACAGATTATGATTTACCGTATATAGTTTCAATGCTGGAATGATAATTTAGCTTCAGTACTGAATATTGTCCCCATGCAAGTACACATCTACCTGACCTATATATATGTAGGTGTTCAACAGAGATACAACACCTACCTATCAATCGATGTACCCATCATTGCAGACCCTGGGCAAGATTGGGCGGATCCAGCAGGTGTACCATGACAACGACCTCAAGGTCGAGGTGTGTGGCACCTCGTGGACGTACAACCCCTCCGCCGTTACCAAGGTGGCGTCGTCGGACGGTGCGGCCATCGGCAACTCGTCTGGAGGTAAGTGACAGTATGTTGTAATGTTTGTCAGTCACCCATTCTTAACTCTTTCAACCCCCCTAAATAATTGGAATGGACTGTGATATATAGAGGATCTCAAACAAGTTCTGATATGATATGAGATTTATGAAAGAAGTCGCTCCCAGTTTATGCACCGAGCCTCTGGCGACCATTGCGGACAAGTTTTATAAATCTTATATCAAATGGAAACCAGTTTGAGATTCTTGTTATCACATGACTTCACCCCCAAAGAGCAGCCAACATGGAGAAATATCCAATACATTTCAGTGAGTAGACGCCAGTGACTATTTTAGCATCTAGTTAAAAATCTCCACAGAGAAAAATAGTTTTAATATCTGCAAGAAAATTGTGATAATTATTATAATAAGTTCCAGTTATTTGTAAGTATTTGTAAGTACTTCATATTACCAAACGGGAGCACATTCGAACAATTTCAGTAATTTCAGTAATTTCAGTAATTTTAACGAGTCACTGACGCTTCTAATGACGTTTCAAACATTATGACGTCAACATCCAAACATCATTGCTTTGTCGCGCCATTACGGACGTCATTTGGAACGTCTCCATTTTATTTCATTTGACACAACTTTGACGCATAATACGAATACGCAACGGCCAGCCAATCACATTCGCTCCAGATGTTTCCACACGTGTCATATCACATTTATGAAATGGGTTACAGCACGGAATAACAATGTTTTCATGCGATAAGTTGATTTTCTGACCAATCCCATCGTCACAAAATGGTTTTCAAACTAATTCATTTATAAAATGAAGTTACTTGGTCAAAAATGGCCAATCATGATTAAAATATTAAATGTCGAGCACAATTATAATAGGTTCTGCAGTTAGCAAAATTCACTTTTATGCTGCAAATTCCAAGAATCACAAGTAAATTCTAAGTAAAATAAGTTTAAAACTATCTGAAAGGCTGACTATTGAAAACCTTGACTGATATTTCTCCAATCCTCTCCTACCGCCCCTACATGGATCACAATATTACAGAGCGATTGAGTGCGCTGCTGAAGAAGTTGTTTGAAACACACGTGTCTGGCGACGTGAATGAAGAGCTGGTCAAGGCCGCCGCCAACGGTGATGCATCCAAAGTCGACGAGATTCTGCAGCGGCCAGAGGCGGAGGTCAAGGTCAGTGTCCAGGGCCCCGCGGCAGAGGTCAAGGTTGGTATACAGGATTGTGAGACTATCTGAGCATGTGTTTTGTTTTCGAGCTCGAAATCAGGAAGTTTGATTAGTTGAGGCTGTGCTCAGCCTCAACCAATCAAACTGCCTGATTTCGAGATGGTATACAATGCCCTGGTCTGTGATCTATATCACTATACTCTGTTCTGATGCTCAAAATCACGAAATTTGATTGGCTGAGCTGTTTCAGTCGCAGCTAATCAAGCGACCTGATTTTATGCTTTGGGCTGTGAAACTAACACTACAATATACATTTTACTCTGATCTCTAAAAAGGCCAAAATAGGTGTGTTTCCTGTTCCGGGCTGAAAAAGATTAGGGTCGGTCGCCCTTTTTTATGCTCCCGGTCTCTGTAGAGCTGGAGGCATATAGTGTTTGGACTGTGTGTCCATGAGTCCGTCCATGAGTCAATCCGCACGCACGAATGGGTACTTGTTGGGTACAGAAGCGTACAGGGATCTTCTTGGGGTAGGGTTAGGGTAGTGTTGGGTACTTTTGTTGGGTACTTTTATATAGTAAAAACCCAGCAAGTATCCATTCGTAGGAACGTCTGTGTGTCCGGCACATTAAGAGTTCGCAAGAGTTTCTGTCATAACTTCTATATCCCTTGAAGGATTACTTAAATATTTAAACACAGCATTATTGTGGACAAATGCCACACATCCATGATGACCTTAAAGGTACATGCCCACGCAGTAGGCACAAAATGTTCTTTATAGGAATTAAATAATTGATAATGTGGGGCGGGGGACGACGATTTCACATCACGGCTTGCGGTGCGCATGCGCAGTATACTACGCGCACCAGTAGGCTTCCCAATATGTAAACAAGAATATCAACATGTCGAAACGTCCAGGACGGAAATTGTATGAAACTGCGTCGGCCCAAAAAAAGGCGAAATGTCTGAGGGACAGGCAGTACAGAGAGAGAGAGAGAGAGTGGTTAATATTGGCGACCAGATCACCAAATGGAAATTAAGAGTTACGTGGAGATTTAGATTTGGACTCGAACAGAGATTTTTCTTCTCAACTTCCGATACTTCACTGCGCATGTCATATATGTGATATGATTGACCGTGTCACGTGACGCGTGTTGGTAAAAATAGCACGAGGTCGGAAAATACCCTTTCTGGTCGCGGCATATAAAATGCGATTTAACACCAATTAACACGCGCCGTAATTAAAAATAACTTGTTAGTGGGTAGACAAATGGCTCATATAAGGCATGACAGAAAATGAAAAGTAGTAGTACAGTGTAACCTGCTGAGTGGGCATGTACCTTTAATATGACCTTGACCTTCACAACTTTGCATATGAATACTTACCACTTTTGGTTAATTATCTTTGCTCCATTTTTTCCAATCTGCCACCGGGGGCATTCGTTTGTACTTTTCTGTCGGTATTAAAGTAAAACATTCATGATGTTGTACCAATGGAAATGACGTGTTATAAAGAAAAGACAAGTATAAAGTTATCCCCAGCAACATTTTCTGGGACCAAAGTCCCGGAACCAAAAAAGAATATTATTTTTTCAATAAAAAAATTACAGTCGGGGGTAAAATATATGGACTGTTGGCTAACAGGAAACACCTCTATGTTTTTTGGCCTAACTCTGGAATAACTAAATATGATCCGATGGTGAACTATTTTCAGATGCGAATATCGATGGTCATTCAACCATGTTTTGTAGTGAAAAATATATTTTAGAATGTTTGTACAGTACAGTGGAACCAGACACCAAGAAAATCGTATTTTTGATGAGTTTCTTGGTCATTTATCTCCGGTGATAATGTCTGTTCGTGATTGAATAGCACACAACTATGACTCACAATGATCAAATGCCTGATTTACAGTGAAATCTCTCCCAAGACGGACACCCTGGGGAGAGGTTTGACTGTATAAGCCCCTGTTTGCAGGTAAACGGTATATTTGCGGGCCACACGGCGCTACAGGCCGCGTCACAGAACGGCCACGTGGACGTCATAAAGACCCTGATGAAGTACGAACTCGATATGGAGGTCGAGGTAAGATGTCCAGAATTGCCGCAAACACAGCTGCGCCATTTACTGTATATCACCAGCTGAGAAAAGAGACTTAAAACAGACTTAAAACATTTTCAAAGGATGTACATCCATATAATCTTGCATATTCCCACAATCGGATCTGATGTAATATTTTTGCTGACAGATATATGGATACTTCAGTAAGTAAATAGTAAACAGTTTGGCTCAGACTGTTCAGATACATACACTGTAAGGTTCTTTTATCTGTCGGCGACCCATATGATCATTGTATATCCTGTTCACTGACCGAACTGCAAGCTGTAATAATGGAAACGCGTATTGCGTTTATATCCCAGTACATTACATTAGCACCACGTGACGTTGATTGGTTAAAGTTTGTGTGACGTCATTAATCTACATGACATCAATAATGGCACGCTATTGACCGTCAATGTTGCTGTTCCATGAATTGCGAAAAAATGACGTAAAACCAGGCGTTTATTACTTTTAATGCCATATTTGGCTATTTACATTTTTGAAACTAATGCAATGTAAATATAGTGAATAGTAGGTTAGTGCCGTGAATGGGAAAACATATCCGGCAAGGCTCAAGAATTTCTTTATTTCTCATCAGAAGTATATGTTGTGACCACTCATTTGAACCGTCTCGCCATTCACGGCACTAACCTACTATTCTATTTATCCCGTCAACATCTTCAAATGGCTGTAAAATGCAAAAATAGTATTGACTGGATATCAAAAATGTTTCACGGCACGGTGTTTCACGGCACATACGCACTGTGTTGACGGGATAAATAAGTAATAAAACCATGGACTGTTCATTTGGTCTGTTTAAAGTTTGCGAGGAGCCCTGCGAACTCTGGACAGACATTTTAAACAGACCAAATGTGCTTCATACTACAGTAAACACAACAGCCTATGATTCTATTTTTAAATAAGTAAACAAATTTAATAAATATCATATTAAATCATCATAAAAGTAGATTCTATTTATTGCATAGGCACAAAATCATATATTGAAACTATTCTGATTACATGACCTGTTTTGGAGTTCTTACACTAGTGTATCACTGTTTTTAATACACATGTTTCTGCAATAGGACAAGGACGGTGACAGATCGGTGCACCACGCGGCGTTTGGAGACGAGCCGGCCGTTATAGAGATCCTGCACCGCGGTGGGGGCGACCTGAATGCCCGCAACAAACGCCGACAAACACCGCTACATATCGGTGTCAACAAGGGTCATATAGGGGTCGTGAAGGCACTGCTCGAGATTGGCTGTCATCCAAGTCTACAGGTAGGTGATCATACTGGGCATGTACTGATGCTCGAAATCATGAAGTTAGATTGGCTCAGTCTCGGTCAATCAAACTGCATGATTTCGAGTATCAATTTGGTATGTACTGGCCTTATTTTTTTAGAAGCCTGTGCCTTGAAATAAAACCCTCTGGTAAGCTAGAAAACAAGCCTGAGAAGCCTACTTACTCCTTTAACACAGTTCCCCATTTCATTCATTCTCTAAACTGCAAATGGGTTTTGGTCAATCAAACATATTACAATGTTATCCTCAATGGTAGAACAAATCAGACAAACACTGGTGAACGAACCACTCACCACTGAACCCCATCACATGCTGGTTGTCTAGGACTCGGAGGAGACACGCTGCACGACGCCATCAGTAAGAAGCGAGACGACATGATCACTCTGCTACTGGAGTTCCACGCGGATATCACGATCACCAATAACAACGGCTTCAACGCCCTTCACCACGCCGCTCTCCGGGGCAACCCAAGGTCAGTCATGTGTGGTGTGTTTAGTCGTAGTAATAGACCTGTAGCCTATTTCACCAACATTGCAAAGTATACTTTCCTAGCAAAGTATACTTTGAGGGAGAAATTTTCAATTTTAGGATAAATTTATTAATTTTTAGCCAGGTTTTTTGAAAAAAAGGGGTGCCCACCACATATCACTATCCAACATGTTACTTTTTTTTTAACTTGACCCATTTTTTCCGCGCAGTCGCCATTTTCAATGTTAAGTTTTCGCGTTTACAATGTTAAGTTTTCGTGTTTAAGTTCATTTCTTTGGTACTGTACCACCTAGGACCACCAAACTTTCACAGCTTCATAACCAAGGGGTGCCTACCACATACAACTATCCAACATGTGACCATTTATTTTTACCTTCACCTATTATTTCTACGTAATTGACTTTTCAACGTTAACTTTTTAACGTACATCTGGTTAAAAGTTTTTTGGTTTAAAAGTTTTTTGTTTATACTATATCTCTGCAACTGCTTCGCCATTACCTTGAAACTTCACATGGGTGTTTATCATCATCCATATTTTCATTCTACCCCCCAACCGTGCGGCCCCTATGCCCAATGTCAAGGTCAAATTACTTTGAATTTTTTTGTTAAAGTTTTTTTGTGTACTATGTCTCTGCAACTGCTTCACCCATTACCTTGATACTTCACATGGGTGTTTATCATCATTGTCGCACCCGCTTGTGGAAAGCGCGATATCGTCGGCATTTTGGCATATGTCCGTCTGTCCGTACGTCCGTGTGTCCGGTTAAAGTTTTGTTTTCGTTAAAGTTTTTCCATCTACTATATCTATTTTGTTAGTGTCCATGCCTCGCCCCAAGGCGACATGCAGGCCACGGCCATCTAGTCTACAAAAAGTGGGTATAATTATGTTATCCAAGTGTCTATGCTTGGAAAAAGCCTGGCCATCGTGGCTTTGCCTCGTTTCTTGTTATTATACTGAATTTATTACATTATCACAGCCAATTTGGCTGTGATAATGTAATAAATTCAGTATAATAATTATGCATACTTTTAATCATCAAATATATGCAGTTGTTAGTTCTATATGACATAATGCATTTCGGGAAAAATAAATGATTACTCCCTCAAAGTATACTTTGCTAGAAAAGTATACTTTGCAATTTTGATGAAATCGTCTACTGGTGCCCGTTTCATACTAAACATTGTAATTAAGAAGTTTGTAAGTGCGGAACTAAAATTCACAGCAAAGTTGGTTTAAGCAGTCAATTTTGGGAACTTGTTTATGTGTTCAAATTTATGTGGGAAATGGTAGTGAAGTAAATTGATAGAAATCTTTTTACAAACATGTGTGTCATACAAAGTTTAGTGAAACGGGCCCCAGTCTTATAAATAGGTTATCGTACTCGGAAAATCATGAGTAACCTCCCTTGGGACTAGTTCCGGGACATCATCAGCGTTTGAATTAGCAGATTTTATCTGTTTGACTGTCCTGTTGCCTAGATTTGGACAATCATGAGTAACTTCCCTTCGGACTACTTCCATGGTATGATCAGCATTTGAGTTGACAGATTTTGTCTGTATAACGTCACGTTAATGTGACGTCAACCGGCAAAATCTGCCAATTCTAACATATAAAGGAAGCCCCAGAAGCTGTTCCAAGGGAAGTTACTGGTGATTTTCCAAGTACCGTAACCTATTTATTCGACTGTTATGTTAGTCATACATGTGTATTTTCCTACCATGTGTATTCTTTCCTGCAAATATGCAGTTGTGACTGGAGAAATGGGGCTTTTGGCATTTGTATCAAATCTAGCTTTAGGACTTGTATCGCCCTCCATGGCCCAGGCTATTTTAAGTATGTACTGGGTGCTCTGACTTTGTCTAACCAATAGTTGTTAGCAAAAATACATTTATGTTTCTTCAAAATAAACTCTTTTCCTATCTCTCCAGTCACAGCAACATATATGATAATATGTGGCTGTGACTGGAGAAATGGGGTTGTGTGACCAGTGTAGATCCAGATCAGCCTGTGCATCCGCACAGTCTTATCACGATCTGCACTGTTCACCGTCTGCACTATTCACCATTCCATCTATAAAGCACCCGTCATGCTTCTGATAAGCCATTTATATCATTATCGGGCTACAGGAGTGTGCTATTTGTTTGATCAGGAACTACACTGGTCACAAATTCCATAATTCCATTTCTCCAGTTGCAGCCACATATGTTTTCAGCCAGAGTACACTCTGATTTCAGGGCTGAATGTGTAGTTGTTTATTGTAAAT
>CM055268.1:20286487-20364945 GCA_029237695.1 Conchocele bisecta | reverse complement strand
ATTTACAATAAACAACTACACATTCAGCCCTGAAATCAGAGTGTACTCTGGCTGAAAACATATGTGGCTGCAACTGGAGAAATGGAATTATGGAATTTGTGACCAGTGTAGTTCCTGATCAAACAAATAGTTACACTCCTGTAGCCCGATAATGATATAAATGGTTCTTATCAGAAGCATGACGGGTGCTTTATAGATGGAATGGTGAATAGTGCAGACGGTGAACAGTGCAGATCCTGATAAGACTGTGCGGATGCACAGGCTGATCTGGATCTACACTGGTCACACAACCCCATTTCTCCAGTCACAGCCACATATTATCATATATGTTGCTGTGACTGGAGAGATAGGAAAAGAGTTTATTTTGAAGAAACATAAATGTATTTTTGCTAACAACTATTGGTTAGACAAAGTCAGAGCACCCAGTACATACTTAAAATAGCCTGGGCCATGGAGGGCGATACAAGTCCTAAAGCTAGATTTGATACAAATGCCAAAAGCCCCATTTCTCCAGTCACAACTGCATATTTGCAGGAAAGAATACACATGGTAGGAAAATACACATGTATGACTAACATAACAGTCGAATAAATAGGTTACGGTACTTGGAAAATCACCAGTAACTTCCCTTGGAACAGCTTCTGGGGCTTCCTTTAATATGTTAGAATTGGCAGATTTTGCCGGTTGACGTCACATTAACGTGACGTTATACAGACAAAATCTGTCAACTCAAATGCTGATCATACCATGGAAGTAGTCCGAAGGGAAGTTACTCATGATTGTCCAAATCTAGGCAACAGGACAGTCAAACAGACAAAATCTGCTAATTCAAACGCTGATGATGTCCCGGAACTAGTCCCAAGGGAGGTTACTCATGATTTTCCGAGTACGATAACCTATTTATAAGACTGGGGCCCGTTTCACTAAACTTTGTATGACACACATGTTTGTAAAAAGATTTCTATCAATTTACTTCACTACCATTTCCCACATAAATTTGAACACATAAACAAGTTCCCAAAATTGACTGCTTAAACCAACTTTGCTGTGAATTTTAGTTCCGCACTTACAAACTTCTTAATTACAATGTTTAGTGAAACGGGCACCAGTAGACGATTTCATCAAAATTGCAAAGTATACTTTTCTAGCAAAGTATACTTTGAGGGAGTAATCATTTATTTTTCCCGAAATGCATTATGTCATATAGAACTAACAACTGCATATATTTGATGATTAAAAGTATGCATAATTATTATACTGAATTTATTACATTATCACAGCCAAATTGGCTGTGATAATAGTCTGGCAGTCAACTGGGATTTTAGGGGTATACCTGGAAGTGGAGTATATACAATGTTTTTTGATTGATTTGGGTCACTGAGACCATAAATAATGAAAATCCGCGTGATGACACCCTGTCATCTTTGGGCAACTTTTCTAATTTGCATAAAACCAAGATGGCCGCCAGTGTTCTATTTGATATACTATAATTAAGATATCTCGGCTTCTAGAAGGGATTTTAAAACAATTTAAACTGTTTTAACAGGGCTTTAAGACATTAGGAACCAAATGAAATAATTCTTATTATGATTCGAAAACTCCTTCATTTGCATAAATCCAAGATGGCCGCCGTACAAACTACAAAATCTTCTAATTGTCATATGGCTTTTGGCAATATTTATATATACTTAACCAAAAACTGTCTTTGTGTATGTTTTCGATGACAAGGGACAGATTTTAAGCATCAATGCTGCGAAAAAACTGTATAAACATCCAAGATGGCCACCAAAATGGTCACCAAAACCCTGGAAAAAAGTATAACTTCTGTTCAAATAGACGTACGAAGATGATCTTGGCGCGCCCACATCGGTTTTCTGTGGGAAAGAATCTGTTTCTGAAGTGAAAATAATATTTCGACTAGTCCTGTTCATAGAAATCCAAAATTGACCATCACGATGGCTGACAAATGTCTATTTTGCGATTGTGAGCCGAAAAGTCAGCGGAGGAGTGGAAGACCTACAGGCTACAACAACAACAAAATAAAAACTGTCATCTGCTATTTTTGATGTATTTCAGGTAATTATACATGTTCTATCCACTTATATATGCTAATAACAAACTTGTAGATAGTTAAAACTCATTAACTACAACTTTGCTTCATCTCTTGTTGATCTGAAACTTATATTATAAATGCTGATATAGTTAATGTGTTTACATGCCAATACTCGAACGGTACCAGTAGTCGGAATGATGAGTAACGCCCTCCCCCTCCCCACCCTGGAAAAAAAACTAAAAGCAGTTCTGGGCCCCAAACCCCTGCCCAATTTTTTCGTGAATGTGAAGATAGTCATTTTCGACCAATCTATGTCCATATCCGGACGGTAAACAGTACTCGGACTGATGAATAAACTCCCCACCTCTTCCTAAATTTGCTCATGCTGGCAAATATGTAGACCTATAGACGTCCATAATCATTTTTCAGACATACCATCAACATGACCAGAGGCCATCACACCCGCCATCGTTACACTATCTGCCGACCCGACAACAGTTGGACACCATCAAGATGTGAGCCAGAACCAGTCTCCATTCCATTAAACGGTACATGCAGTCTTTATTCCGTCTCACTTGACATGGCGACAGCCTATACTAGTATCACAGTGGAGTAACTGATATGCTGAGGCATAGTACATGCTATTACGACATTGTCAAACATTTAAAAAAAAAAGAAAAAAAAAAGAAAAATGTTGACCTAGAGTTGCCAAATGTTACAGGAATGTTTGTCATCATGTGTAGTTACGCACCTGATATTCTTGATGCCGATCCATTCAGTAACGACACAGTTATTGCCCTTGACTAAGCAAAAATCACATGTTGGAAAAAAGAGAAAATTGCACTCAGTCCTTCAGGTGAACGTTAAGGTATCTGGGTCTCTTGTTTTCTAATGTTTTCAGTAAAAGAAATATGGAGGAAGAAGAGTGCTGTTTCAAGTGGAAGTTTGGATGTGATCCGGGTGCCACAGACTTGAGCTCTGCTGGGAGTGCGAGAATAAAGACAATCATCAAGTGTAGCAAACAATATGGTGATGGCCTACATGTGGTGCTACAAGAAAAACTTGACGCTAACAGTGACCTTACGATTCAGTGTCACAGAAACTGTGTGTCGACATATGTTTCACAACAACAGGTGAATAGACACCTCAAAAGACAAGGAGTCCCACCACAAACGTCTGGAGGTATACCTAAGAAACAACAACGTAGATCTGGTGCATCTAACTTTGAGTTCCTGCATCATTGTATATTTTGTGGCCTTCCATGTGATATTGAAAAGGATCCAAAGCACCCCGATCGCTGGAGACGTGCTGTTTTATGCAGGACCGCTGATCGAGGTAGTGGTGCGAAATCATTCAAATACGTAATTCTCGAGACATGTGACACGCGAAATGATGGCTGGGCTAGCGAGGTGAGAGTACGTGTACTGGGAGCGCTCAGTGACTTGCATGCTGCCGATGCACGTTACCATGTTGATTGCATGTCGAAATTCCTGGGCGAAAGATCGGTTAAGTGTGCCTCTGCAAGCGTATCACATGCTGGACAGAATGACGATGCTTTCAATGCACTTGTTAACACACTTAATCAAGACCTTTCTCAAATCTGGAACTCTGTAGAGTTGTTCCAATTGTATGAAGACAATGGGGGTACCAGACTGACGGCGCGAAAGCAATTGGTGAAACAACTTTCACATCACTTTGGTGAAGATCTCCTTGTGCTATCGTCTCCTGGCGTAGCTAACCTCGTTGTATTTAGAAGCAAAACTTCGGGTCTCCTAAAGCTGGTTCCATCTGATGACTGTGGTGAACTAGATAGTGCAATCAACAGTGTGGGAAAGAAGATCATTCAAGAACTCCAAGATGTAGAGCACATTGAACGGCATTATGACATCCGAATTGACAAAGACAGTGCCGCAGACTGTGTAAGTGACACACTATTTCATTTGCTAGCGAAAATATCGCCAAAACTAGACAAAACTCTACCAGCAATACTCATCGGCAATATCATTACCAGTTTGCTCAGGAACATCCCAACAACCGCTTCAGATTGCACTAGGTATGCTTATGAAGGACTCAAAGGACATAGTAAAACAACTGCATCATTTTGGAGTCTCGTGCTCATATGATGAAGTTCTTCGCTTCAAGAAATCGGCCGCAATAGCAGCCTCCACAGAAACCAGTCTGGCTGGTTTATCTGATTGTCATGTGGGGTTAGTGCAGGCAGTCGCTGACAACTTTGATGCCGACATATCTTCTCAAAATGGAAAGTTGTCCACACATTCCTTAGCTCTACTCCTGACACAGCCACAACATCATCTGTATCACAGGATGCTGTGCAGCAAACGATCCCCCGTGTGAAGAAAGCTGATATGCCAACTCCAATTCAATATGAACTGGAGATTCAACGATACAATGGACCAAAGAAACCAAACATGCCCATGAAAGCTACCAAGAGAGTAGTATTGCCTCTAAAGTTCTTGGCTCACAAGGTCATTGCAAAGAGAGAGCTACGGTAAATGACTTTGCCTTTATCAAGGACATTACGTCTGTGATGCATGTCCGGAGTTCAACGGATACAACACAAAACTGTGTCGAGAGCATGGGCAGTCCCTGTCACCCAAGAATAAGGCAGTGTACATGCCTCTTATTGACATGCCACCAGCAGATCCGGATACGATGATGACCGCCTTAGTACAGGCTGAAAGACTAACAGCACAAACTGGCCAGGAATTTACCATCTTTACATGTGATCAACAACTGTACAGGGTATCATTACAGATCTTATGGACACATCCAGAGCAGTTTGAACATGTAGTACTGCGTCTTGGCGGCATGCATATGCTAATGAGCTTTGTTGGGGGCAGTTGGAAGCTTGATGGCAGAAAGTGGACTCGCAGAGGTCATGAATGAAGCCTTTTCGGGGGTTGCAAAAATGTTGTCTGGAAAGAAGTTTCCACAGAATGTGCGCGCCCTTCGCATTGTTGCCGAGGAACTGCTGCGTAGGATTGTACATGAAAATAACATGGCAAGTTATGATGAACTCATCTTATTCCTTGACGATATGGCGAGCAGCAGAACGGCAAAGTTGTGGGTCGATGTGGTTATTAAACCAGTCTTCATCATGATGCAGTACATCAGAGCAGAGAGGGAGGTGACTGGCCACTTCATCTGGAGGCTGTTCAACAGATGATGCCTTACATTTTTCGCCAGCGGGCATGTCAATTATGCACGATATGGGTGGGCTATATTACCTTCGGTCAATGGAAGGAATGCCATCAGAGGTCAGAGATAGATTCATGAGAAAGGTGAACATGTCATGCACCACATTCCAGGTGTATGGAACGGCATCTGGAGTGACATGTTTATAGAGACCACCTTCATGAGGTATGGTCACAGCCATGGGGGAATCATTGGAATCACGCTGCGACCAGACACTCTGAAGACATGGGCACTTGGTCTGCACATTCGAAGTAAGCTGGTTGAAGACATTGCCCGTATGAGTGACCCAGATCATGAAGCAAGACAGGAACACCCAGAGGAGCAGAAATCGAGGATTGCAGCAGACGCAGCTGACAGGGCGGGCAACCATTCGTCAGAAGTTAGATCGGAGCATCGATCCTCTGTCCACCAGCAACGAAGCAGACAAGATAGTGAACATTGTCAGTGGTCGAGTGGCACCTGTTTCAGTGAACGTTGATAAGACTGTGACCATTGGGACCAAACAAATGAAAGAATTCGAGAGTGCTTGGCCAGATGGCTTCTACAATCCCATTTCTAAAAAGATGGTGACAATGCAAGTAACAAAAAAGCATGTGAATATTGGTACAGCAAAATTGTTCAATACCACTCTTCTCTTTTCCCGAGTAATAGGACTCCAAGCTAGCTGTCGTGACACAATAGACATCAAGACATTACTATCGTATGAGCTATCTCCGGTGCCTACATCGATGTTCAACGACTCGGGTGACATGAGAACTGGAAAGGCTAAGGCACAGTTGAAGAAGCAACTACAAGTTGAAATGGCATCAAGGAATGTATCACCCAAAGTCGACTGCAGGGTGCTAGATGGTTCAGCTGTCCTCTGGGTGATACACTGGCCAGCGAATGGGACAGTCCGTGACTTTGTTGTGAACTTCAAATAGTACATCCAACATAAACTTAATTATAGCGATGTCTATCTCGTGTTCGACAGGTACCAGGATTTCAGTACCAAGAGTACTACCAGATGCAATAGAACAACAGAAGCAAGCAGAGTACACCGACTGGCTCTAGATACACCTCTACCACACGAAAGTTGTCCTGACAGTGTCAGAAAATAAACCACAGCTGATGGAAATTATATGTCAAGAGCTTACCAGAGACACTACTTTCCATCGAGACTACACAATGGCCCACAAACTTGTCATCACTAGCAGTTGTGATAACACACCAGTTGAAATAAGTTATGGGGGAGTGGTGATCAACCGCGAAGACATGTCTACATCTCATGAAGAGGCAGACTGCATCATTGTTCAACAAGCAGTAACAGTCGCGACTGAATGCAAAGTCTTCATCCTTCTGCTTCACCACTACTTTGAGCGACAGTTAACCAGTCACATGATCATGGAATCGCCGATTCATGGTAGAAATGTTATTGACATACAAGCTACTGTTAAACAACATCAGAGCATAGTAGATGGACTGTTGTCTATGCACGCCCTATCGGGTTGTGATACATGTGCATGCTATTTCGGTATTGGTAAAGTCAGGGTACTGAAAGTACTGCGAGAAGGCTACTCCTTGTCACTTTTGGGTGACATTCATGCATTGTTACCAGATATAACAAGACAGGCATCCAAGTTTGTGGCCGCATGCTATGGACACAAGGACTGTAGTAATATGTCTGAAGCAAGGAAGAAGTCATGGGCCACAAAGGTGGGAAAGGGCACCACAGCCATACCAAAGCTGAAGTCTCTACCTCCCACAACAGAAGCATTTCTGGAAAATGTCAAACGAGCACACCTGCAGGCAGCTGTTTGGAAACATGCTTTGGATCTAGACCCTCCCTCGCTAGATCCCACAGAAACTGGATACGTTCGTGACGACAGTTCCAAGACTATGCTGCCTAAACCGATACATGAAGATGTGTCCCTTGCCCCACAAGAGATTTTGAAACTGATTCGCTGCGCTTGTGAAAGTGATAGACCTTGCAAGTCAGGAAGATGTGGATGTGTGAGCGGTAAAACTACCGTGCACTGTATTCTGCGGGTGTCATGCTGAGGACTGTCATAACGAATTGAACTAATTGTGATGTAGCCTCTGATGCAGATGACGACGATGACAATTAGACAGGTATTAATGTCAACACAGACACATGAGAGAAATATCATATTGATAACTGTGTGAAATGTCATATACTAAAAACAATAATATCACAGTAGTTTAGGAGAGGAAATGTGAATGATTTATTTATGCGCCATGGCTGGTTCAGCATTGGCATATGAAAATAAAGCTAATATATTAACATGGTAATATAAGAATTTCAAATGTATCCAAAATTGTATCCAGAATGTGGGGGACATAAAACCGGTCTCATGAGACATTTGAGAGTGGCCATCTTGGTTTCATGCAAATGATGGAGTTGTCAAATGATAATTAAAGCTATTCATTGTGTTCCTTGTGTCGTAAAGTTCATTGATGCTTAAAATATGTCCCTTGTCATCGAAAACATACAAAAAGACAGTTTGGTTAAGTATATATTACAATTGAAGATTGTGTAGTTCGTACGGCGGCCATCTTGGATTTATGCAAATGAAGGAGTTTTCGAATCATATTAAAAATTATTCCATTTGGTTCCTAATGTCTTAAAGCCCTGTTAAAAACAGTTTAGATTGTTTTAAAATCCCTTCTAGAAGCCGAGATATCTTAATTATAGTATATTCAATAGAACACTGGCGGCCATCTTGGATTTATGCAAATGAAGGAGTTTTCTAATCATAATACAAATTATTCCATTTGATTTCCAATGTCTTAAAGCCCTGTTAAAACAGTTTAGATCGTTTCAAAACAAAAATCCCTTCTAGAAGCCGAGATATCTTAATTATAGTATATTCAATAGAACACTGGCGGCCATTTTGGATTTATCCGAATGAAGGAGTTTTCGAATCATATTAAAAATTATTCCATTTGTTTCCTATGTCTTAAAGCCCTGTTAAAACAGTTTAGATTGTTTCAAAATCCCTTCTAGAAGCCGAGATATCCTAATTATAGTATATGCAATAGAACACTGGCGGCCATCTTGGTTTTATGCAAATTAGAAAAGTTGCCCAAAGATGACAGGGTGTCATCACGCGGATTTTCAATCTTTATTGTCTCAGTGACCAAAATCAATCAAAAAACATTGTATATACTCCACTTCCAGGTTAAGCTAGTTGACTGCCAGACTATAATGTAATAAATTCAGTATAATAACAAGAAACGAGGCAAAGCCACGATGGCCAGGCTTTTTCCAAGCATAGACACTTGGATAACATAATTATACCCACTTTTTGTAGACTAGATGGCCGTGGCCTGCATGTCGCCTTGGGGCGAGGCATGGACACTAACAAAATAGATATAGTAGATGGAAAAACTTTAACGAAAACAAAACTTTAACCGGACACACGGACGTACGGACAGACGGACATATGCCAAAATGCCGACGATATCGCGCTTTCCACAAGCGGGTGCGACAATGATGATAAACACCCATGTGAAGTATCAAGGTAATGGGTGAAGCAGTTGCAGAGACATAGTACACAAAAAAACTTTAACAAAAAAATTCAAAGTAATTTGACCTTGACATTGGGCATAGGGGCCGCACGGTTGGGGGGTAGAATGAAAATATGGATGATGATAAACACCCATGTGAAGTTTCAAGGTAATGGGCGAAGCAGTTGCAGAGATATAGTATAACAAAAAACTTTTAACCAAAAAACTTTTAACCAGATGTACGTTAAAAAGTTAACGTTGAAAAGTCAATTACGTAGAAATAATAGGTGAAGGTAAAAATAAATGGTCACATGTTGGATAGTTGTATGTGGTAGGCACCCCTTGGTTATGAAGCTGTGAAAGTTTGGTGGTCCTAGGTGGTACAGTACCAAAGAAATGAACTTAAACACGAAAACTTAACATTGTAAACGCGAAAACTTAACATTGAAAATGGCGACTGCGCGGAAAAAATGGGTCAAGTTAAAAAAAAAGTAACATGTTGGATAGTGATATGTGGTGGGCACCCCTTTTTTTCAAAAAAACCTGGCTAAAAATTAATAATTTATCCTAAAATTGAAAATTTCTCCCTCAAAGTATACTTTGCTAGGAAAGTATACTTTGCAATGTTGGTGAAATAGGCTACAGGTCTATTACTACGACTAAACACACCACACATGACTGACCTTGGGTTGCCCCGGAGAGCGGCGTGGTGAAGGGCGTTGAAGCCGTTGTTATTGGTGATCGTGATATCCGCGTGGAACTCCAGTAGCAGAGTGATCATGTCGTCTCGCTTCTTACTGATGGCGTCGTGCAGGGGCGTGTCTCCCTCCGAGTCCTAGACAACCAGCATGTGATGGGGTTCAGTGGTGAGTGGTTCGTTCACCAGTGTTTGTCTGATTTGTTCTACCATTGAGGATAACATTGTAATATGTTTGATTGACCAAAACCCATTTGCAGTTTAGAGAATGAATGAAATGGGGAACTGTGTTAAAGGAGTAAGTAGGCTTCTCAGGCTTGTTTTCTAGCTTACCAGAGGGTTTTATTTCAAGGCACAGGCTTCTAAAAAAATAAGGCCAGTACATACCAAATTGATACTCGAAATCATGCAGTTTGATTGACCGAGACTGAGCCAATCTAACTTCATGATTTCGAGCATCAGTACATGCCCAGTATGATCACCTACCTGTAGACTTGGATGACAGCCAATCTCGAGCAGTGCCTTCACGACCCCTATATGACCCTTGTTGACACCGATATGTAGCGGTGTTTGTCGGCGTTTGTTGCGGGCATTCAGGTCGCCCCCACCGCGGTGCAGGATCTCTATAACGGCCGGCTCGTCTCCAAACGCCGCGTGGTGCACCGATCTGTCACCGTCCTTGTCCTATTGCAGAAACATGTGTATTAAAAACAGTGATACACTAGTGTAAGAACTCCAAAACAGGTCATGTAATCAGAATAGTTTCAATATATGATTTTGTGCCTATGCAATAAATAGAATCTACTTTTATGATGATTTAATATGATATTTATTAAATTTGTTTACTTATTTAAAAATAGAATCATAGGCTGTTGTGTTTACTGTAGTAAGAAGCACAGTTGGTCTGTTTAAAATGTGTGTCCAGAGTTCGCAGGGCTCCTCGCAAACTTTAAACAGACCAAATGTTTTCATACTACAGTATTTAACAGAACAGCCCATGGTTTTATTACTTATATTTACATTGCATTAGTTTCAACAAGAAACGAGGCAAAGCCACGAAGGCCAGGTTTTTTCCAAGCATAGACACTTGGATAACATAATTATACCCACTTTTTGTAGACTAGATGGCCGTGTCCTGCATGTCGCGCCTTGGGGCGAGGCATGGACACTAAAAAAATAGATATAGTAGATGGAAAAACTTTAACCAAAAAACTTTAACCGGACACACGGACGAACGGACGGACGTATGCCAAAATGCCGACGATATCGCGCTTTCCCGCAAGCAGGTGTGACAATGATGATAAACACCCATGTGAAGTATCAAGGTATTGGGTGAAGCAGTTGCAGAGATATAGTACACGAAAAAACATTAACAAAAAAAATTCCAAGTAATTTGACCTTGACATTGGGCACAGGATCGCGCTTTCCGCAAGCAGGTGCAACAATGATGATAAACACCCATGTGAAGTATCAAGGTATTGGGTGAAGCAGTTGCAGAGATATAGTACACGAAAAAACTTTAACAAAAAAAAGTAATTTGACCTTGACATTGGGCACAGGGGCCGCACGGTTGGGGGTTAGAATGAAAATATGGATGATGATAAACACCCATGTGAAGTTTCAAGGTAATGGGCGAAGCAGTTGCAGAGATATAGTATAACAAAAAAGTTTTAACCAAAAAACTTTAACCAGACGTACGTTAAAAAGTTAACGTTGAAAATGGCTCAAACACGAAAACTTAACATTGATTGTGGACGCCGCCCGCCCGGCCGCCCGGCCGCCCGCCCGCCCGGCTTTCACCAATCCAATAGCCTGGATTTTTTTTCAAAAAACCTGGCTAAAAATGTAAATAGCCAAATATGGCATCAAAAGTAATAATCGCCTTGTTTTACGTCATTTTTTCGCAATTCATGGAACAGCAACATTGACGGTCAATAGCGTGCCATTATTGATGTCGTGTAGATTAATGACGTCACACAAACTTTAACCAATCAACGTCACGTGGTGCTAATGTAATGTACTTGGATATAAACGCAATACGCGTTTCCATTATGAATTTAAGGACAGTGTAAATATTCTTATATTATACAGACAGGAACACACGTCTTTACAGCTTGCAGTTCGGTCAGTGAACAGGATATACAATGATCATATGGGTCGCCGACAGATAAAAGAACCTTACAGTGTATGTAACTGAACAGTCTGAGCCAATACTTACTGAAGTATCCATATATCTGTCAGCAAAAATATTACATCAGATCCGATTGTGGGAATATGCAAGATTATATGGATGTACATCCTTTGAAAATGTTTTAAGTCTATTTTAAGTCTCTTTTCTCAGCTGGTGATATACAGTAAATGGCGCAGCTGTGTTTGCGGCAATTCTGGACATCTTACCTCGACCTCCATATCGAGTTCGTACTTCATCAGGGTCTTTATGACGTCCACGTGGCCGTTCTGTGACGCGGCCTGTAGCGCCGTGTGGCCCGCAAATATACCGTTTACCTGCAAACAGGGGCTTATACAGTCAAACCTCTCTAAACCGGACACCCTGGGAGATCCCCAGGGTGTCCGTCTTGGGAGAGATTTCACTGTAAATCAGGCATTTGATCATTGTGAGTCATAGTTGTGTGCTATTCAATCACGAACAGACATTATCACCGGAGATAAATGACCAAGAAACTCATCGAAAATACGATTTTCTTGATGTCTGGTTCCACTGTACTGTACAAACATTCTAAAATATATTTTTCACTACAAAACATGGTTGAATGACCATCGATATTCGCATCTGAAAATAGTTCACCATCGGATCATATTTAGTTATTCCAGAGTTAGGCCAAAAAACATAGAGGTGTTTCCTGTTAGCCAACAGTCCATATATTTTACCCCCGACTGTCATTTCCATTGGTACAACATCATGAATGTTTTACTTTAATACCGACAGAAAAGTACAAACGAATGCCCCCGGTGGCAGATTGGAAAAAATGGAGCAAAGATAATTAACCAAAAGTGGTAAGTATTCATATGCAAAGTTGTGAAGGTCAAGGTCATATTAAAGGTACATGCCCACTCAGCAGGTTACACTGTACTACTACTTTTCATTTTCTGTCATGCCTTATATGAGCCATTTGTCTACCCACTAACAAGTAATTTTTAATTACGGCGCGTGTTAATTGGTGTTAAATATCGCACTTTATATGCCGCGACCAGAAAGGGTATTTTCCGACCTCGTGCTATTTTTACCAACACGCGTCACGTGACACGGTCAATCATATCACATATATGACATGCGCAGTGAAGTATCGGAAGTTGAGAAGAAAAATCTCTGTTCGAGTCCAAATCTAAATCTCCACGTAACTCTTAATTTCCATTTGGTGATCTGGTCGCCAATATTAACCACTCTCTCTCTCTCTCTGTACTGCCTGTCCTTCAGAC
Organism: Conchocele bisecta; assembly: GCA_029237695.1. Classification (NCBI taxonomy): domain Eukaryota; kingdom Metazoa; phylum Mollusca; class Bivalvia; order Lucinida; family Thyasiridae; genus Conchocele; species Conchocele bisecta. The sequence goes on along the minus strand of CM055268.1, from coordinate 20,352,031 downwards.
ATTTCGCCTTTTTTTGGGCCGACGCAGTTTCATACAATTTCCGTCCTGGACGTTTCGACATGTTGATATTCTTGTTTACATATTGGGAAGCCTACTGGTGCGCGTAGTATACTGCGCATGCGCACCGCAAGCCGTGATGTGAAAATCGTCGTCCCCGCACATTATCAATTATTTAATTCCTATAAAGAACATTTTGTGCCTACTGCGTGGGCATGTACCTTTAAGGTCATCATGGATGTGTGGCATTTGTCCACAATAATGCTGTGTTTAAATATTTAAGTAATCTTTCAAGGGATATAGAAGTTATGACAGAAACTCTTGCGAACTCTTAATGTGCCGGACACACAGACGTTCCTACGAATGGATACTTGTTGGGTTTTTACTATATAAAAGTACCCAACAAAAGTACCCAACACTACCCTAACCCTACCCAAGAAGATCCCTGTACGCTTCTGTACCCAACAAGTACCCATTCGTGTGTGCGGATTGACTCATGGACGGACTCATGGACACACAGTCCAAACACTATATGCCTCCAGCTCTACAGAGACCGGGAGCATAAAAAAGGGCGACCGACCCTAATCTTTTTCAGCCCGGAACAGGAAACACACCTATTTTGGCCTTTTTAGAGATCAGAGTAAAATGTATATTGTAGTGTTAGTTTCACAGCCCAAAGCATTGACATCAGGTTGCTTGATTAGCTGCGACTGAAACAGCTCAGCCAATCAAATTTCGTGATTTTGAGCATCAGAACAGAGTATAGTGATATAGATTAAAAATCACAGACCAGGGTATTGTATACCATCTCGAAATCAGGCAGTTTGATTGGTTGAGGCTGAGCACAGCCTCAACTAATCAAACTTCCTGATTTCGAGCTCGAAAACAAAACACATGCTCAGATAGTCTCACAATCCTGTATACCAACCTTGACCTCTGCCGCGGGGCCCTGGACACTGACCTTGACCTCCGCCTCTGGCCGCTGCAGAATCTCGTCGACTTTGGATGCATCACCGTTGGCGGCGGCCTTGACCAGCTCTTCATTCACGTCGCCGGACACGTGTGTCTCAAACAACTTCTTCAGCAGCGCACTCAATCGCTCTGTAATATTGTGGTCCATGTAGGGGTGGTAGGAGAGGATTGGAGAAATATCAGTCAAGGTTTTCAATAGTCAGCCTTTCAGATAGTTTTAAACTTATTTTACTTAGAATTTACTTGTGATTTCTGGAATTTGCAGCATGAAAGTGAATTTTGCTAACTGCAGAACCTATTATAATTGTGCTCGACATTTAATATTTTAATCATGATTGGCCATTTTTGACCAAGTAACTTCATTTTATAAATGAATTAGTTTGAAAACCATTTTGTGACGATGGGATTGGTCAGAAAATCAACTTATCGCATGAAAACATTGTTATTCCGGGCTGTAACCCATTTCATAAATGTGATATGACACGTGTGGAAACATCTGGAGCGAATGTGATTGGCTGGCCGTTGCGTATTCGTATTATGCGTCAAAGTTGTGTCAAATGAATAAAATGGAGACGTTCCAAATGACGTCCGTAATGGCGCGACAAAGCAATGATGTTTGGATGTTGACGTCATAATGTTTGAAACGTCATTAGAAGCGTCAGTGACTCGTTAAAATTACTGAAATTACTGAAATTGTTCGAATGTGCTCCCGTTTGGTAATATGAAGTACTTACAAATACTTACAAATAACTGGAACTTATTATAATAATTATCACAATTTTCTTGCAGATATTAAAACTATTTTTCTCTGTGGAGATTTTTAACTAGATGCTAAAATAGTCACTGGCGTCTACTCACTGAAATGTATTGGATATTTCTCCATGTTGGCTGCTCTTTGGGGGTGAAGTCATGTAATAACAAGAATCTCAAACTGGTTTCCATTTGATATAAGATTTATAAAAAAAACTTGTCCGCAATGGTCGCCAGAGGCTCGGTGCATAAACAGGGAGCGACTTCTTTCATAAATCTCATATCATATCAGAACTTGTTTGAGATCCTCTATATATCACAGTCCATTCCAATTATTTAGGGGGGTTGAAAGAGTTAAGAATGGGTGACTGACAAACATTACAACATACTGTCACTTACCTCCAGACGAGTTGCCGATGGCCGCACCGTCCGACGACGCCACCTTGGTAACGGCGGAGGGGTTGTACGTCCACGAGGTGCCACACACCTCGACCTTGAGGTCGTTGTCATGGTACACCTGCTGGATCCGCCCAATCTTGCCCAGGGTCTGCAATGATGGGTAACATCGATTGATAGGTAGGTGTGTATCTCTGTTTAACACCTACATATATTATAGGTCAGGTAGATGTGTACTTGCATGGGGACAATATTCAGTACTGAAGCTAAATTATCATTCCAGCATTGAAACTATATACGGTAAATCATAATCTGTAACCGATTTTGTAAAAATTGCAAAGTATACTTATCTAGCTAGGTATACTTTGAGGGAGAAATGTTCAATTTAAGGATAAATTAATTAATTTTTATTGAATGAAATAAAATATTTTCTGACCAAATTATTACACTGAATTTATTACATTATCACAGCCAAAATGGCTGTGATAATGTAATAAATTCAGTATAATAATTCTGCGTATGTTTAATCATCATATGTATAATGCAGCCGTTAGTTCCATATGAAATCATGCATTTCGGGAAAAATAAATGATTACTCCCTCAAGTATACTTAGCTAGATAAGTATGCTTAGCAATTTTGGTAAAAAAACGGCTACTGGTGCCAAGCACCTTAGTTTAAACAACATTTTTTTAAACAAATGTGCCTGGTATCTTTACTACACCAAATCACTGCCTCAGGTATTCATCGTTTTCCAAGTGACCAATGCAATACATGACATCGAAAGCTGACAAAAATCATAAAGCATCTAAACTTTTGCCAACTTCACACATCATTTTCGGTAATTATTGTCATTTTATCGATGCAATATGGATAACTAGTATTCATAAAGGCAGAAAATCTTATACACGGGCCAATATTAAAGCGGGATAATCCCAGAGAAAATATTCCGTAATTCACAGATCCGGGACTGAAAAGGTGCAGGGCTGTACAAATTGGAACGCCCGACGCCCGGGACAAGTCGGTTTTTAAGCTCAGGCAAGTGCCTCTCTGGCTGGAATTTAGTCCCGGGCAATTCACTATTTTCTGTTAGAACGTCCCGCCACAAGCCCGTTTTTTGGAACCGGACTGTCATAAACTTAATCCCAAAACTGACCACTTTATCGATCGATAACGCCGCGGGCGACCTGGCGATTCTCGGCTACTGTTTGTAAACAGTACCTGTGTATCGCAAGAAAGTGATATAGCAATCAACAGCGACCCTGATTATATTAATTTAATTGAATTTGAAAGTAATTAGCGAATTAGCGAAAATATTCTGCGGCGATCGATGGTTATTGATTTATTTTATGTAGTGTAACGTTTTTCGTCTGACTGCGTCGACAGGCCAAGACACCTAACTTTAGAGAAATAAATGCATGTTCCTTCACGGGGTGGAAATGGAATTTAAGGTTCTTAATTATCGTTTCTACGCCGCATATAAACAAAGGAAAAAGTGAAATTGAATGGGATGGACATACTATGAAGGTATGTTTGATTCCCAAGGCGATGTTTGAACCCACAACCTCCAGATTGGAAGTCGGTGTTATAAGCCCTAGCCCACAACCCATACCTTATAAACGAAGGAAAGAAATGCTCCTATCGAGCGACCATACGTACTTAGAATAACAGCTGACGTAACGCGCGGTAAACTGAAATGGCCTATGTGACAATTGACATTTACGTTCCAACAAGATTTTCACGGTGTGTAATCGATCGTATTTCCTCGCCACCATATGAAACCAGACTCGAGAAACACAAATTAAGTTGTGGATTTCTGAATTTGTCAATTGTTTGTATATGGTCTAAGAAATCAAACAAATGTGACAATTCTTTTTACAAAATATTAGAATCGTCTAAGGAGACAATTCTCATGTGTTGCCAAAACATGTTTTATTAAGACATCGGACAAATGTGAAAAGAAAACCCGAATACATTGATATTTCTTTACAAAAACATATTTTGACAAAATTTGAGAATCGTCTTAGGAAACGATTCTCATGTGCTGCCAATCTTGGTTTTATAAAAAAATCAAACAAATGTGAAAATGCACAAGCTAATGCGTAATTATCAATTCATCGGCGATGCGATGACGTGAGCGACTACATAGCGTGGTTTTGGTATGTTTGTTTCCACCGAATTCTAAAGGTTCGTCACACTTTGCAAGTGAAACTGGATTACCGACTGATGATTGTAAACACCATCAGGTGTGCAGCTAGACCGAAAATGATATGTCGCAAATGTGCTAATTGGGGATGGTGAGTACGGCCATATTTTTTTTTATGTTACAATCTCGCGTTTTTGCGATCTCGCCTTCCGCTTTTGGAAATACGATTTGCCCATGCATGTGTAGACAGCATGCGTGTTGGATTTGCGTGCTACGTACGTATATGCATATAAAGCATGCTAGTTCGAATTGCATTCTACGTACGTACGTACATGTAATGTATGCGCAAAACTCAATTTCAACACGCATGCATTCTACACACACATAATGACATGAACAAACGTATTTCCAAAAGCGAAAGGCGACATCGTGAAAAGGCCGAGGCGAAAACGCGACATCGCGGTCTCGAAAACGGGAGATAGCCAGGCGAAAACGTGATAATGAATACAATAGAATCTAACATTTTTGTCTCGCGATTTGGTCTCGCGTTTTCACGATCTTGTGTATAGGTCGACGACGCGATGCAGAAGCCTAACAAATAACACGTATCAAAATATGTTTTTTTTGCTAAATAAACGTGTATTGGCAGCACATTAGAATCGTCTCCTAAGACGAGTATCATTTTTTGCCAAATTATGTTTTTGTTGTCAAGAAATATAGATGTTTGTCCACATTTGTTCTATTTCTTAATAAAAACATGTTTTTGCAGCACATGAGAATCGTCTCCTAAGACAATGTTTGCGTGTCCTATTAGGGACACGTGGCGTTTTCGAGCTTTCGAGACGAAAACGCGAAATTCTATCATATTCAATCTCGCGTTTTGCAAACACGCCGCACATGCATGAGCAAAACTAATCCGAATTTTTCAAAAGCGGAAGGCGAGATCGCGAAAACGCGAGACAATTCTCATTATTTTAGGAAACCATTTTTATGTTTTATTATTGTCGATAAATGTGTTTTGAGTATGCACTCGTAGCAACGTTATGTCCGCGGTGGCACAGTGACAAAAGATCACATGAATAAATATGTACTATACAATGTTTATTATAATAGATATTTAATATAATATGTATATGTGCCAAGTGCTCAATTGTATTATATTTAACAATTATGATAATAGTTTTTGTTTTGGGACAGTTTCATATAAGAAATCTTACGAGGACAAGTCACTTTTTCAAAATGACTTGCCCTGAAAATTATATTTTCCAGGACAAGTCAGATTCAGGGCAAGTCACTTTTTTCAAGTCACTTGTCCGGGACAAGTGGCTAAAAAATCAATTTGTACAGCCCTGAGGTGAAAGAATTTAACATCCCAGCAACAGCTAAGGTCATATGTGGCTGTGACTGGAGAAATGATGGAGCCTGGGTTTAAGATCAAAGTCTCATCTGTAGCCTATTTCATCAACATTGCAAAGTATACTTTACTAGCAAAGTATACTTTGAGGGAGTAATCATTTATTTTTCCTGAAATGCATTATTTCATATAGAAGTAACAAATGCATATATTTCATGATTAAAAGTATGCATAATTATTATACTGAATTTATTACATTATCACAGCCAAATTGGCTGTGATAATGTAATAAATTCAGTATAATAAAAATTAATAAATTTATCATAAAGTTGAAAATTTCTCCCTCAAAGTATACTTTGCTAGTAAAGTATACTTTGCAATGTTGATGAAATAGGCTACAGAAGGACCAATGGGATGAAAGCATTTTGTTCAAGCTGGAGCGGGGATTGACACCACCACCTCCAGTACACACCACTACAGTGACTCCAGTATTGACACCACTCCAGTATTGCACCACTCCTCCAGTATTGACACCACTACCTCCAGTATTGACACCACTACCTCCAGTATTGACACCACTACCTCCAGTATTGACACCACTACCTCCAGTATTACTCCATACCTCCAGTATTGACACCACTACCTCCAGTATTGACACCACTACCTCCAGTATTGACACCACTACCTCCAGTATTGACACCACTACCTCCAGTATTGACACCACACCTCCTATTGACACCACTACCTCAGTATTGACACTACCTCCAGTATTGACACCCACTACCTCCTAGTATGACACATACCTCCATATTGACACCAACCTCCAGTATTGAAGTCCAATGTTCTACCCCTAGACCTATGAAGCCATCCCTGACTGTGAGAGCATTTTGTTCAAGCTAGAGCAGGAAGTGACCCCATTACCTCCAATATTGAAGCCTGATGCTCTACTCCTACAGTCTGTTACACTAAAGCTGCCCAAATTTTACGGCTATATAAACAATGCAAAAACAATATTTTTTTGATAATGTTGGATAATGAGCCTTCTTTTTTTGTGAAATTTTGTCCAATATTGATGAAAACACAATTTCCCCCATGTTAAATCCCATAGAGTGAAGATGTCTATGGGAATTTAACATGGGGAATCTTTTTTTGAATTTCAGAAATGGTGGACCTATTTTCAAAATTTAACTTTTGTTTTCTTAGTTAGATCATTTCCAAGCTAGCAAGGTTTTGGAGTAAATTTCAAGTTAACTTGCCATAGACAAATCAATTTATCGCAATAAAATCAATATTTGACGAAATAAAAGAAGGCTCCTTCTTAAATTTTTATAAAAATTAATATTATCTAAAAACAATTAGTTTTTTTCATTGTTTATATGGCATGAAACAGACAGTAGACTACGAAGCCATCCATGACTGGGAGAGAAGATTCACTAACCGGCATCATGGCCTCAGCCCACTCCCCGTGGCCGCGCTGTAACACCTTGATGCGCTCCACTTCGCTCAGGATCTGCACCAGGTCCCCAACGGCAAACTGGGGCGCCGCAGCCGCCGTGGGCGTTGCCAGGTTTGTGCCATTCTCACTCGTCGCCGAGTTCACACTGCTCGGGGTGCTCACCTTGGTCAACACAGCCGGGTTGAACGTCCACCTGGTGGGTGGGGAATGGTTAGTGACTGAGTATAGAGAAAAAGTGAATGGATTTAACATCCCAGCAACAGTTATGGTCATTACACACAGGACCTCAGCTACATGTCTGTAGCCGATTTCACCAACATTGCAAAGTATACTTTTCTAGCAAAGTATACTTTAAGGGAGTAATCATTTAATTTTCCTGAAATGCATTATTTCATATAGAACAAATGCATATATTTCATGATTAAAAGTATGCAGAATTATTATACTGAATTTATTACATTATCACAGCCAAATTGGCTGTGATAATGTAATAAATTCAGTATAATAAAAATTTATAAATTTATCATAAAATTGAAAGTTTCTCCCTCAAAGTATACTTTGCTAGAAAAGTATACTTTGCAATGTTGATGAAATAGGCTACTGATCTGAAATACCAGTGTGATGTTTGTTAAAAGGTGAATGTGCAGAGCTCCCAATAAGTTGTGTATCTAAAGATATTATACCCCCATATTTCAAATGCAATGTGTATTTTACTGTTACAAAAGTATTATTGATTTTCTTCCTTATTAAATAGGAAACAAATGATAAACAAGAGCTCCGCGGAGCAAAATGTCCCGCCTGGCGCAGTTTGATAGTATATAAGGAGCTTGTAATAACCTTGGGGTTAGTGAGCACCATGGGCTTTCTGTAGAATGATGCGGGATGTTGTTACAAATGCATGTATGAAATATTAAAGCATAAACTGAGCGTTAATTTTTCCAAACACGGAAATTTCTAAGTCAGTGACCTTGACCTTTGGGGTTAGCGGGCACCATGGGCTTTCTGTAGAATTATGGGCTTTCTGTAGAATGATGCGGGATGTTGTTACAATGCTATGTATGGAATATTAAATAAGCATAAACTGAGTTTTTAATTTCTAAGTCAGTGACTGACCTTTGGGGAGGGGGGGATAGCAGGCACCATGGGTTTTCTGTAGAATGATGCGGGATGTTGTTACAGATGCATGTATGGAATATTAAAGCATAAACTGAGCGTTAATTTCTAAGTCAGTGACTTTGACCTTTGGGGATAGCGGGCACCATGGGCTTTCTGTAGAATGATGCGGGATGTTGTTACAAATGCATATATGGAATATTAAAGCATAAACTGAGCGTTCACTTTTGCAAACACGGAAATTTCTAAGTCAGTGACCTTGACCTTTGGGGTTAGCGGGCACTATGGGCTTTCTGTAGAATGATGCGGGATGTTGTTACAAATGCATGTATGGAACATTAAAGCATAAACTGAGCGTTAATTTCTAAGTCAGCGACTTTGACCTTTGGGGTTTGCGGGCACCATGGGCTTTCTGTAGAATGATACGGGATGTTGTTACAAATGCATGTATGGAATATTAAAGCATAAAATGAGCGTTAATTTTTCCAAACACGGAAATTTCTAAGTCAGTGACCTTGACCTTTGGGGTTAGCGGGCACCATGGGCTTTCTGTAGAATGATGCGGGATGTTGTTACAAATGCATGTATGGAATATTAAACCATAAAGTGAGCGTTAATTTGTGCAAACACGGAAATTTCTAAGTCAGTGACCTTGACCTTTGGGGTTATTTGGGGTTAGTGGGCACCATGGGCTTTCTGTAGAATGATGCGGGATGTTGTTACAAATGCATGTATGGAATATTAAACCATAAAGTGAGCGTTAATTTTTCCAAACACGGAAGTTTCTAAGTCAGTGACCTTGACCTTTGGGGTTATTTGGGGTTAGCGGGCACCATGGGCTTTCTTTAGAATGATGCAGGATGTTGTTACAAATGCATGTATGGAATATTAAACCATAAAGTGAGCGTTAATTTGTGCAAACACGGAAATTTCTAAGTCAGTGACCTTGACCTTTGGGGTTATTTATGGGTTAGCGGGCACCATGGGCTTTCTGTAGAATGATGCGGGATGTTGTTACAAATGCATGTATGGAATATTAAACCATAAAGTGAGCGTTAATTTTTCCAAACACGGAAATTTCTAAGTCAGTAGTGACCTTGACCTTTGGGGTTAGCGGGCACCATGGGCTTTCTGTAGAATGATGCGGGATGTTGTTACAAATGCATGTATGGAATATTAAAGCATTCCATTGAGGGAAACAGAAGTTACAATGAAACTTAACCTGAGCGTTAAGTTTTAGAAACAGAGCTAAACGCAAAAACTTAACGTTGAATGCATGTGAAAAGTAGGTCAATGAACCATGAAAAGTAGGTGAAGGTGACATGGGCTCCCTCTGTGTGAGATGGTTACACCACAGTGTTGATGTATACCAAGTATGGAGGTCGTAGGAGTTATAGTTTTGTGGAAAGTGAGCTAAACGCAAAAACTTAACGTGAAATGTTGACGCCGCCGACGCCGCCGACGGAAAAGCTATGCCTATGTCCCGCTTCTGCTAAAGCAGGCGGGACAAAAATAGAACAAAGTTAAAAATTCACTTTAATATTTGAGCTGCAAAAAGCAAATGCAGCTCAATTAAATACATTTTTAACTTTATTACATTATTTTCACTACTCAATTTGAAAATCAATGCGTATTTTTACATTGCTGCGAGTATTTTGTACTCTCACTATTGAAAATCAATGCGTATTTTTACATTGCTGCGAGTATTTTGTACTCTGACTATTGAAAAATCAATGCGTATTTTTACATTGCTGCGAGTATTTTGTACTCTCACTATTGAAAAATAAACAATGCGTATTTTTTACATTGCTGCGAGTATTTTGTACTCTCACTATTGAAAATCAATGCGTATTTTTACATTGCTGCGAGTATTTTGTACTCTCACTATTGAAAATCAATGCGTATTTTTACATTGCTGCGAGTATTTTGTACTCTCACTATTGAAAATCAATGCGTATTTTTACATTGCTGCGAGTATTTTGTACTCTCACTATTGAAAATCAATGCGTATTTTTACATTGCTGCGAGTATTTTGTACTCTCACTATTGAAAATCAATGCGTATTTTCACATTGCTGCGAGTATTTTGTACTCTCACTATTGAAAATCAATGCGTATTTTCACATTGCTGCGAGTATTTTGTACTCTCACTATTGATAATCAATGCGTATTCTGCTAAAATAAGTGCGTAAAATACGCCAAAATGCACCTTATCTGGAGCTCTGAATGTGTGCTTGTATCACTGAATGATGAACCGTCTATACACAGGTTGTATTACTGAATGATGAACCATCTATACACAGGTTGTATCACTGAATGATGAACCGTCTATACACAGGTTGTTATCACTGAATGATGAACCGTCTATCACAGGTTGTATCACTGAATGAGAACCGTCTATCACAGGTTGTATCACTGAATGATGAACCGTCTATACACAGGTTGTATCACTGAATGATGAACCGTCTATACACAGGTTGTATCACTGAATGATGAACCGTCTATACACAGGTCACACTACAGCAGTGTCTCATAAGTAAACAACAATGTTGAAGGTCACGCCCGTCGAGGCAAAGCCAGTAAACATATGGTGGGATAACTCCAAGGAACACGAATGGATGCAACCTCAAAAACACAAAACTTTACAACACAAGTTTCTAAGTAAGTTGACCGTGGACATGTGGGCCGCATGAGCGAGCTATAGAATGAAAATATGGATAATGAGAAACAAGCATATCACGTTTCAAGTCATTCAGATAATGGGTGACTTACTGCTGCTCAAATGATCACTTGGCCCCAGATGTTAATCCTACTGTCTGTTTCACGAAACCTGCCCAAATTTTACGGCAATATAAACAACGCAACAATATGAGTCTTCTTTTAATTTTGTGAAATTTGGTCAAATATTGATTGCATTACGAAAAATTATTTCTCTATGGGAATTTAACATGGGGGAAAAGAGCTGGTACATATGCAGTCTAAAAACGAAAAATAAATTTTGGAAATCGACTCTGAAACCTCGCTAGATAGCTTGGAAACGATCTAACAAAGAAAACAAATGTTATATTTTGAAAATCGGTCCACTATTATTGAAATTAGAAAAAAATTCTCATGTTAAATATCCATAGACACAGTGAAGATGTCTATGTGGATTTAACGTGGGGAAATAGTTTTTTTCGCAATATAATCAGTATTAGACTAAATTTCATGAAATAAAAAGGCCCATTCTTTAATTTTTCTATAATTTTTAATATTATCCAAAAAAACACAAGGTTTCTGCATTGTTTATATGGCCGTAAAATTTGTGCAGGTTTTGTGAAACAAACAGTAGAAAGGATTGACCAAAAGTGAAAGGGTTTAACGTAACAGCTAAGGTCATATAGTGACGGGACCACAGTTAAAGTCTCATCCGACAGACCAGTGGGATGGAAATACTATGAAAGTATTTTTTGATGCCCTATGCAAGGTTTGAACCCACAACCTTCGGATTGGAAGTCAGGTGTTCGAACCCCTAGGCCACAACCCATACCATAATGATTGATCAATTTGATGCACTGAGAACATCATGCCATACCTGTTGCCGCTGGGATACGAGACAACAATGTCGTGATCTTCATCTATACCCACTACAGTCCCCGTCTGTCCCAGGCACTGAAACACACAAACATGCCTTCATAGTTACAAGGTTGCTCTAGTTAACTATTTTATCTCTAAGTAACTGGAATGGAATTTGATGACAGCAGACAAAATACATCGAGTGAGAGGCATATTTCTTACACACATATTGTACCGACCGATTTTGAACAGCATGTCCAAAATGCGCAGCTATGTATACTTTAGTAACGTTTATTATGTTTTCTTATTTTATAGTGGCAGTATATATATGGATTTGTTTATATTTTCTGTTCCATCCTAACTAATTAGACTACCAATACAACAAGGTCTGTTTGTAGCCAAATTCACAGTAACCTGGATGTGTAAATAATAGACGATCATGTGACGACATTTGAACTCTGCACGTGTCATAAAACTTTAGTCAACATTTTATGTCATTTAAACACTAGAAATGTGGCCTGTCGGCACACGACTGCCCCCGCTGCCAGGGGCGGGACGAATGTGGATTTGTCACAGGGAGGTAGAGGACAGCAATGCTTGTGTGAAATGTGAAGCAGATCCGAGCAAGGAAACAGAAATTATAAGCCATTTACCCGACGTATGGACGGATGGACGTACGGACGCCGGTAACAATATATGCCCCCTCACCATTCGGTGGCGGGGGCATAAAAATATAGTAGATCTGTGAAAACAATTCAGCAAAATTCCTGTGAAAAGACATAAAGTGCCATACACTGGCCATAAACAAACATAGCATACCTCAATAATACCATCAAACAAATATCATTTCTAAACAATTATACCATATAAGGGCCATATACAAGTATACCATACACGCGCCATATACAAGTATACCATACCTCAAACATGCCGTCGGCCCATCCCCCATGGCCATGCTGTAGTGACTGCACTATCTCAAAGTCAAGGTCAACATTCACCTGGTCCCCGATCGCCAGGCCTCCCGGACCCGCCCGGGAACCGGGACCCTGCTCACCTACAACATAATGGAACTCCGTTGATGCGAGATTGGAATAAAATGGAGTTTCACCCTTGCTCACCTACAAATAAATTAAACGATTCAGTGACACGAGATTGGCATGAAAGTTTTAATGCATTCACACCTACCAATAAATGGACCGGTCCAGTGATGCGAGATTGGAATAAAATGGAGTTTCACCCTTGCTCACCTACAAATAATGAAACGATCCAGTGACCACGACATTGGAATGAAAGTTTCACGCATTCACACCTACCAATAAATGGACCGGTCTAGTGATGCGAGATTGGAATAAAATAGAGTGTCACCCTTGCTCACCTACAAATAAATGAAACGATCCAGTGACACTGATTCGGCATGTCCTTGGGCAAGACAACTTCATGCTAGCCTATTCCTATCAGATGGGGACTTAAATAGTCGGTCCCGACATGCAAGGTCATCGAGCCAGTGCCGTCGTTAAATCAAAGCATTTACTTTTACAGTGATGCGAGATTGGAATGAAATAGTTTCATCCTTGCTCACCTATCAATAAATGAAATGGTCCAGCGACACAAGAGACTGGAATGGTACACGGCCGTAGCGGACGCCACGGCAGCCACGGCCAGGCCGTAGTACTATTTTGGCCGTTTTTTTTTTTTTTAAGCTGTTAAATGTTGTAGGTTGAGCTTCCAATAGTCTACAACCAAGCATGCCAAATCAGTTGTAGCGCATAACCACTGCCTAATTGATTGGCATGGTCTCGTCCATGCATCATTGGCATTGCATCTATTGCCATTTTGTCCGGCGAAAAGTAAACGCAGCGATTTCATTGAGCGAATCTAAGCAATAACAACAACAACCAAAATATGTCTGCTAAAAGTAAAAAGCGTAAAATTAGCGACTTTTTCAGGTGATTATGGTTTTTACAGTCGGAAGGGAATGCGCCCATCTACACATTTAAATTGTTTGAATAACTACTGTTTCGTCATCAAACTTGAAAAATGCCGATTTAATCTGCAAACCCATGCATTGAATGAGTCGCTAGAATATAGGCTCATTTTCAATAAACATGTGCTATTGGTGTCGCCGTCATGCAGTCAGGCCGGGGGCTCGAAATTAGCAGTAACATATTCAGCTTGGACTACCAAATCCTTCCAGTCGGTAGTTTGGACTATTGAAAAAACCATGAAAAAATCAGTCGGAGAATCACAAAACGAAAATTAGCATGAAGTACCCCACCCATCTTTGTTCCGTCTGAACCCCCCCCCCCCCACCACTTTATACATGCCTGGGTAAAGGGTTGGGGGAATATGAAATGGCTCCGCCCAATGACGGGTTATGCCCAATTTTTTTTGCATTTAATATGACTTAGCCAATTTTGAGCCATTTCAGCGGGTGTCTCACCCCCCCCCCCCCACCTCCACTTTATACATGCATGGGTAAAGGGTGGGGGGAAATATGAAATGGCTCCGCCCAAAGACGGGTCATGCCCAATTTTTGTTTACATTTAATATGACAGCCAATTTTGAGCCATTTCAGCGGGTGTCTCACCCCCCCCCCCCCACACTTCATACAGGCTCGGGCAAAGGGTGTGGGTGATATGAAATCGCTCCACCCAAAGACGGGTCATGTCCAAATTTTCTTCAGTGTATATACAGGGAACAATGGTGAAGTGGCTGGTTCCTTAGCAGGGGCCCTTCGGTGGTCTGCTCGTGATGCAGAAAGAATATTTTGCCATGGCCGGTTTTGTCTTAAAATTAAGACTTTTTGTCTTAAAATTAAGACCCATAAGAGGCATTAGGAACGTGGAACAAACACAATGAATAAATGCAAATGCTGTGCAAAAATATTCCTTACTTTTTCATGCCGAAAACTATATTACTTTTCACAAAATTATAGCTAATCAACTACTAGTAAGCCATTTTGTTGTTTTTTTCAGCTCACCTGAGCGAAGCTAATCTAATCTTGTGGAAAAAAATCGTTGGCAATTGGCTCAGAGGCCTTGCTTACCCGGTCAGGGCTGGACCACAAAATGTGCCCATAATTTTGAATTTTGAAATATTTTGACTGTGCACGGGCTCGTCACGCCCAAGAGACAAATCGCTACTTGTTAAGGCGTGCAATGATCAGCCATACCAGGACGAGTATGAACTAGTAACGAAGATGTATGCAACAGACATAAATGCACATGCTCTAGAAACAGAGCTAATTATGTTGAGCAGGAGTCAAATGCCGCTGCCGGTCACTTGCGCCAAAGACATCGTTAAGTGGCACATACCAAACTCTCCTCGGTATCCCGAAGTTGGCAGCATACTGAAACTAGTCATGGTACTGCCTGCAACAAATGCTGTCAGTGAAAGGTCATTCAGTGCATTGCGTAGAGTTAAAACATTCCTCAGGGCAAGTATGACACAGCTGAGGCTGAACAGCACAATGCTTATGCATGTTCACCGAGACCTTAGACCAGATAGACGAGCAAGTAGTAATTTCAGAATTTGTAAGTTGTCACCCAAGGAGGAAAGAACAGATTAGAACGAGCTAAGTGAGAAACAGTTGTTGCAGGCAGTACGTGGGTGGATCAAAACGTGATGGCTCCCACCTCATTAACCCCAGACCAAAAATGTTTGGGGTTATAGCGATTGCCCTCAACGTCTGTCTGTCTGTCTGTCTGTCTGGCTGCCGGATCTAGACGAACACTTATACGTTTGCTAAACTCAGTATATTATACCTTTCGTACAACCTGTCTACATCCCTTGCAAGTTCACGAGTTACCTCAAATGACAAGGGATGTAGACTAGTTGTAAGACTACGCTCCCGCTTAAGTCAATACCTTTTCGGGCGGGAGTCTGCCACTCTCTGATTTATAGTTTCAGATCTCAGTAAATGTTATTTGATAAAGCACATTTTGCCAAATTTCTGTTTCTTCCATTGGTGTGTGTCCAAAATCTCATGTCAATTAATTGCTCGACCGTTCACTTAGAATGCAGGATATGCCATTTGGAGGGTCTAAGTTGAAAAAAATTTCAGGGTGAAGACCCCAGACTGTGAATTGGCCGTGGCACTATTTTAGGCACCGCTACGGGCCTGTGGTATGATGTTTCACCATTTCAATACTGTAGATACATATCACTATGCAATCTTTGCAAACAGTATAGATCCAGATGAGCCGGCTCGTTACGAGCCGGCTCATCAGGATCTACACTGTTTGTGGATAGTTTCTGAACATGACACTTTAAGAACCGCCAGGCCAAATCAATGAAATGGTTCAATGATGCAAGAGTGGTATGAAATGGGGTTTTACCATTTTAACAATACAGAACAGAAAAAAGTTAATGGGTTTAACGTCCCAGCAAACAGGTCAGACCATTTTGGGACGGGACCTCGGTTTCGGTTTCAAGTCTCATCCGAAAGACCAATTACAGAGCAGAATTCTCATTTTGCAAAGTGTGAAGATACAGATGAGCTAGCTTGCAATCAATTAGGATCGGCAGTATTTGTTAAGGTGTATTGATCCATATAAGTACAGCCTTATATGGATTAATCAATGAGAATCTTACCGAGCAGAGGTAGATGGTCCCTGTACACTGTGCCGCCCTTTGCATCATTGACAACCTTCAGGTCGGCCTGCAAACACATTGTATTGTGACACAATGGGGCTCGTTGAGTTTTTCACCAGTGTAACTTTTGATCAGATATCACAAGCATGCATTCTGGTATGGATTTAAATCTTGATCTTCCTAGAACGTTTCCACAAAACAATAGCAACCAGTGTAGGTCCTGATCAGACTGCGCAGGTTGATCTGGGGCTACATTGGTAAACAATATAGTCTCATTTTTATCACAGCAAGGTGATAATACAATACAATTTGTATCTTGATTCGCCATGACACAATGGGACTCGCTGAGTTTTTTACCAATTTAACTCTTCATCAGATAGTACATTCAAGCTCCCGATATGGATTTTAAATATTGGTTAGATGCGCCTGGTATGTTTCCATTAAGCAATAGTGACGAGTGTAGCCCCTGATCAGACTGCGCGAACGCGCAGTCTGATCTGGGGTTAAAGTCGTCACAAACTAAATAAGCTCCATTTTGTCACGGCAAGTCGTAATACAGCAACAATGTCGAGCGGTACTACAGAACGGTGCATAGTGACATTTTGAACGGATTAGCTCCAGATAAGCAGCCGTATAGTCATATAGTTGCAGGACTCCAGATAAGTTGTGTATGTACAGAGTATTATACACCCAGATTTCAATGCGTATTTAACTTTTACAAACATATTATTGATTTTCTTCCTTTTAAATAGGGAACAAATGATAAAAAATAAAACAAATTTAAAAATTCACTTATTCGAGCTGCAAATAGCAAATTTTATTATAGTATTTTCACTACTCAATTTGAAAATCAATGCGTATTTTCACATTGGTGCGAGAATTTTGTACTCCCACTTTTGATAATCAATGCGTATTCAGCTAAAATAAGTGCGTAAAATACGCCAATACGCACCTTATCTGGAGCTCTGTAGTTGTTCTATATACAGAAACATAAGGAATTGTGAATAGTGTACAAGACTGTCTATGTAGCTACACTTGTTGTACACAACAGCATCAGTGTCTGGGGAGCTAGTTGTAACATATGGTGTACAAAACAGGGTACATGTCATTTACAGCAATAATTGCAAGTTAATTGTATACTTAAACTGATTCATAATTAATTTGCACAAACACTTTATCCACTGTACATCATTAATTAGTTTCAACTCTTTAAAAACTTATAACAAGCCAATCATTTCCAGTTCTACAGAACTAGAAAGTGAAAGGGTTTAACGTCCCAGCAACAGCTAAGGTGGGACCACAGTTTAAAGTATCATCCGACAGACCAGTGGGATGGAATACTATATAATTCCAGCACAAAAATATTTACACAATTCCCTAACATTTGATTGGCCCGTACCAAAATTTATATCCCAGTAAACTCCCACGCCGCCGAACTACTTTCCGTAACATGAGGCGCAGTTGAAATAATTCTTAACAAAACGGAAAATAAACACATTTTCTTGATGAATTTATTTCAAATGCTGGAATTATAAGGAATGAATGGCCTTTTTGTTGAATTTATCGGGGATATAAACTTGGAAAAGTCGCGGGAATACTGGACGAGGCCTTAGGGTGAGGATTGAACTGACAACCTCCAGTATTGAAGTCCAATGCCATATCCCTAGACTATGGTCCATCTGCCTACAGAACTAGAAATCAAGTCATTTATACAAAACATTCAAGGCATGTGAGACACACCATGTGATTTTGTACATTCGGACATCGGCGTAATTTCATTAAATACGTTTACAAAATTTACAATATTTTTCATAAATAAAGTCAAAAGTTGACACAATTTTCAGAGTACATGCGGAATATAATTCCACATATACTCTGAAAGTTTTGTCAACTGTTGACGCCATTTACAGAAAATAATGTAAATTTTGTAAATGCATTTCATGAAATTATGCAGATGTCCGAAGGTACAAAATCCCATGGCGTGTCTCATATGAGTATGACATACCATGCCCTCAAAACCGACTCTGTAGAGATTCTTGGCCACATTATCCCACAGTACATAGGCAGCACTTCGCGGGCTCGCTGCACTCCAGTCCTGGCAAAGCAATCATGGGAAGGAAAAGTCAGATTGGCGGGTAGTTACACTATTACAAAATGGCTGTGATCATGTAATAAATTCGTATATAACAAGAGTGCCGCAAGTCACAAAATACGCCGTCGAAGATGGGCCAGACAGCGAAGATGCAGAAATGAAAATTTGAAAATCTATAGCATTATTTCTTCCTCTTGTTGTGATAATCAGGTATACTAATTTAGGTACACATGTGTAAAGTAGAAATTATATAGAATTGGATACAAAAAATGTAGAAAAAATGGCTAAGTTAAAAAGGTGATATTTGTGTTAAAAAATATTTTTTCCGCATAAAAACACCAAGGTGCACATCTTCAATATGTGTAGAAGACGTGTGTACAGTTTCAGATCGAATGACGGAACAGTTTCAGACAAGTTGTGTACACAAACTCTGTACCCTATATAGAATTGCATAAAAAATGAGGAAAATAATGGCTAAGTGAAAAAGGGGGTATTTTGGTTAAAAAATAATATGTGTAGAAGACGTGTGTATAGTTTCAGATCGATTGTCTGAACGGTTTCAGAGGAGTTGTGTACACAAACTCATTACCCTGTATAGAATTGAATACAAATATGTACAAAAAATGGCTAAGTTAAAAAGGTGATATTTTTGTTAAAAAATATTTTTTTGGCATAAAAACACCAAGGTGCACATCTTCAATATGTGTAGAAGACGTGTGTATAGTTTCATATCGATTGAACGGTTTCAGAGGAGTTGTGTACACAAACTCTGTACCCTATATAGAATTGTATACAAACATGTAGAAAGAATGGCTAAGTTAAAAAGGTGATATTTTTGTTAAAAAATACTTTTTTGGCATAAAAACACCAAGGTGCACATCTTCAATATGTGTAGAAGACGTGTGTATAGTTTCAGATCGATCAACTGAACGGTTTCAAAGGAGTTGTGTACACAAACTATGCAGTTTTTCTGTCCGCTGTCCGCCCCGCGGTAAAACATAATACTTATCTTTTTTTTTTAAACGGTCATATACAAATTAATAAATTTATCCTTAAATTGAAAATTTCTCCCTCAACTATACTTTGCTAGATAAGTATACTTTGCAATGTTGGTGAAATAGGCTACTGGTGACGTGTAAAATCTGTATGTGTGTCCTAGTCATACTGGATGAGTAAAGTAGATTATGGTCACCCAAATCGTAGTTAGTCATGAATTAGAAAACTACAGATGAAATTGGATGAAGATCCAAACAAAACTATCAAGAGACATATATATTTTGAATTTACATCCAAAATTATTGATGTCATCGATGGCATCATGCTTGGAAAATGGAAAAACTCTGTTTTAACCGTTGACACGGCAAACATGTTGGACGTATCAAGTCGCATAAATTCAGCGAATAATTCTGGGTCAGAGATAAATATTTTAAAATCCACAAATACATTCTATATAGGGGCAAGAAAATGTATCCACCATATGCACTGGTGTGGAACAAGGATATTCCACCCTCGTGATCAGAATATGTCGACAGAAACTTGACAAATCCAAGTTTCTGACAACATATTCTGAAACTCGGGTGGATTTTGTTTGTTTGTTTAATGGTGCTTAATGGCCTATCAACAGCTAAGGTCATTTAAGGCCTTATCCCACACCAGTGGCTAAGATGGATACGCTTAGTCTCACTTTCCACCAACAAGGTGTATGATCACGTGGTTACAACAACACGTACTGAAACTTTCAGAAGCCCTCCAATTCAAAGTACGTATTCTTTTATTTTGTCCTTATTATCTAACGGATTTTGATGAAAAATGGTGCACCTTGTAAAGCTGCATTTGGTGGTGTCGGTACTTTGGCTCAAACTTCTGTCGTTTTTCCGAAGAATCGATTTAGACACGGAAATCGATTCTTTGCAAAAACTACATAAGTATGTGCCAAACTACCGAGACCACCAAATGCAGCTCATGAAGACGCATTTGCTGCGCCATATTTCATCAAAATCTGTTGCATATTAAGGAAAATATCAAATAATACTTACTTTGGAGTGGGCGCGCTTTCAACACTTTCAGCCATTGTTGTAACCTTGTGATCATGCACCTTGACTAATGTGGGTGAGACAATAAAACAAATGCTGTACAATTAGTAAAACTGGTGCTGCACTCTGCGCCAGCGTAAACTGTTTCAAGTCGAAATAGGTGCCGCATTCCCATTCAGCTACATGCAGAAGATACTGCACAAACACATTTTCGTCTAGTTACTTGACGAGCAATGCATTTATGTGATAGCTCTAAGTAGAGCTGAGCAGTATCTCGCCAGGAAATCGGTGCATTTTTGGCGTGAAACCGGCGGGTGCTGTACGCAGCAACAGTGACGGTAGTGAGTCAGTCAATGGTACCTGCATTTCAGACAAGCTGACTCAGACAAGCTGACTATATACCCAACCCCCAAACTTCGTTTGTGGAGGTATAACAATCAACTGTAGAGAATCAGTCAAAGATACCTGTATTTCTGTGACTTTACCGCGCCGCCCATTGCCACCATCCTGGTCCTCCCACTGCCAGTCCACACCTCGAATGACCCGGGCCCCTGGGAATATCCCCCGCACCGTTATCTTCTTGCTCTTACGTCGTGGCTCGACCGACACCCTGAAACATTGCAATATCACAGCTACGACCAACCCTTACAACCCATAATAACAGGAGTGGACCGTGATATTATAAATTGAGGATGAATCCCATTGTCATGAAATGATTTTCACTTATTTTTCTAAAAAGTATGAAAATTACTTGCAAAAAGTGCAGATCCTGATGAGACGGCTCGGTACGAGCCGGCTCATCTGGATCTACACTGTTTGCAAACACTGGTAAAGAGGGCTGAACGGATCAAGCAGACGGCACACCACAGATATGTGGCTGTGACTGAAGAAATATATGAATTGTGACCAGTGTAGTTTCTGATCAAATAGCAATCATGTAGCCCGATATCACTCTATATTGATTGCTAGAAACATGACAGGCGCTTCAATGATGGAATGGCGAACAGTGCAGATCCCGATCAGACTGTGAGGATGCACAGGATGATCTGGATCTACACTGGTCACAAAACCCGTACGTCCAATTTCTCTGGTCGCTTTCTAACCAATAATGTTCATTGATAGTGAGTAAACTTCAGCAGAGTTATATACATATATGTGCAGTACCAAATGAGACAAGACAACACTTTTATACCTAAGAAGACGTGCAATTTTTCCGGAAAAATATTTACAGAAATCGTGATATTTTCACATGACCGGATCTAATTTTATTAAATTTGGATGTGCCATGCAGAGTGTTGAGCCGTACATACAAACATACACAGGAAAATATAAATATTTTATAATATCAAACGGATAGTTTGACATTCTACGTTTTCCAAATATAGGAACAGGGCTCCAGATAAGGAATTAGTAATTGAGTATTGTCACTCCACCATTTCTGAAGCAATTGGGTATTTCAAAATTTTAATTGGGTAAAATAAATTATAATAAAATCACACTACTATTTACACATCAGACCGCAATAATAAAATACCAAGATGTGTTTTCATGGAAAAATAAGAAAATATGCTATATTTGTGGTCTGTTTAGTGTTTTCTATAGTATGATAAAGGTACCACAAATTTTTCATTGCCTTTTGATACTCACTACTTTTAATTTTAATTGGGTATTTAAGCAAATAACGCACCTACTCGGAGCCCTGAGGAAGTTTCTGTGAGGTATAAAAAATAATGACATATACCTTTCACTGCCAGGTGTAGTGATCCTATAAAACCTGTGTCGAAGATTGTGCTTGTCGGCATGGTAACAAACGGAACACAGGTCGTAGTTCGTACATTCGCCACATTTCCAGCGAATACCAAATATAGGTTGCTGACGGCAAGTGTCGCACATTGTTCCATCATGTTTGATCCCTGAAATTCAACATAGATGGAACAATTACTTAGAAGCAATTATGGTTGTATTAATAATGGATAAACATATTACAAAGGGCACGAAAATTCCACTCGTCTGCTTGTCCTGATGAGTGGGAATGCCTGCAGGACGATTTGAAATTTCAAATGTTTGTATGTAAATTACTTATTTTTGCCATTTCCATCAAAGTTAGGAAGAGTGAAAATTTTAAGAATTTTCTTGCCCTGTAAAACACTGACAGTCATGGTGGCTAATCATCGGAACTTTTGCTGATGACCATTGTGGAGGACTAAATAACATCAATTCTGCATTCTCCAAGTGTAAGTTATCTGATAATTAGGGGGAGGCAAGCAGGTGAAGTACTATAAAGCAAGTCAACAGTACTCGGACCTACCACATTATAATGACATTACTTTCATTCGAAAAACATAGAATATTCCTCATAATTAAGAGTTAAAGTGTGAATCAAATCCGATTAAATAATATGCAGTGGAAGGCTATTGAATGGCATTGTAACACTGCTATGGACGATATACAAGTTCTTGCAGAGCTACTTGTCCGCAACGGTAATGGTGTCGTCAACGGAACAGACCCATCATAGTCTGTCCCAGGGATTTCAGCATCACCGTCCACAACTACGTATGGCTAGCCATAGTTCTGTGTACATATAAGGCCATCCATAATTATATCTCCGTTTCCTGTAACCCGACCGACCCGATTTTTTTTATTGCAATTTCGTTTACATTTTTTTTTACAATTATTTTTTTTTAATTTAGTGCTACAGTGGGTTAAAAGGGTTAATATAATCTCTGGCCCTAAATGGCATACATGTTCATACAACAACACATACAGCAATTGACATACTTTTATTGCAAGTGTTAAAATATTGTACCTTTTTAATATTAATAATTTTTAAATTCAATATATCGATGGTCTAGTAACATAAGGTCGTAAGTGCTATGCTTTAGCATAGCAGTTACAACCTTATGTTACTAGACCATCGATGTCATGTGACAGAGAAAAAAAAATTGCCTACCGACCCACTTCTGGGTCGGTTACAGGAAACAAACAATTTTTTAAGGACGGCCTAACTCTTGTTACATTTCATTACATAAGCGTTATGACAGAGTAGTCTTTCCAAATGTACGATTGAAGCGTTCTTTGTTTACTTTCTATTTCATGGAGAGTCACCTAAGAATTTGCTAATACACACTTTATTAGGTAAGCTTATGGTAATATTGTAGAATTGTCCCTCAATAACAATGTAGCGAAGTATGAATGTCAACGCCCTGCATGTTTTTTCTATAATTTGGTACACAAAATGGAAATGCTATTACGCAAATTTGTAGCGTTGACTGGTGTAGTGATATAGTGCAACCTGTTGCCTATAAAGCGGAAAACAAAAAAATCGCCACTTCATAAAAAAACAAGAAACGAGGCAAAGACACAAAGGCCAGGTTTTTTCCAAGCATAGACACTTGGATAACATAATTATACCCACTTTTTGTAGACTAGATGGCCGTGGCCTGCATGTCGCGCCTTGGGGCGAGGCATGGACACTAAAAAAATAGATATAGTAGATGGAAAAACTTTAACCAAAAAACTTTAACCGGACACACAGACGAACGGACGGACGTATGCCAAAATGCCGACGATATCGCGCTTTCCGCAAGCAGGTGTGACAATGATGATAAACACCCATGTGAAGTATCAAGGTATTGGGTGAAGCAGTTGCAGAGATATAGTACACGAAAAAACTTTAACAAAAAAATTCAAAGTAATTTGAACTTAACATAGGGCACAGGATCGCGCTTTCCGCAAGCAGGTGCGACAATGATGATAAACACCCATGTGAAGTATCAAGGTATTGGGTGAAGCAGTTGCAGAGATATAGTACACGAAAAAACTTTAACAAAAAAATTCAAAGTAATTGGAACTTGACATAGGGCACAGGATCGCGCTTTCTGCAAGCAGGTGCGACAAAGATGATAAACACCCATGTGAAGTATGAAGGTATTGGGTGAAGCAGTTGCAGAGATATAGTACACGAAAAAACTTTAACAAAAAAATTCAAAGTAATTTGACCTTGACATTGGGCACAGGATCGCGCTTTCCGCAAGCAGGTGCAACAATGATGATAAACACCCATGTGAAGTATGAAGGTATTGGGTGAAGCAGTTGCAGAGATATAGTACACGAAAAAACTTTAACAAAAAAATTCAAAGTAATTTTAACTTGACATAGGGCACAGGATCGCGCTGTCTGCAAGCAGGTGCGACAATGATGATAAACACCCATGTGAAGTATCAAGGTATTGGGTGAAGCAGTTGCAGAGATATAGTACACGAAAAAACTTTAACAAAAAAAATTCAAAGTAATTTGACCTTGACATTGGGCACAGGGGCCGCACGGTTGGGGGTTAGAATGAAAATATGGATTGATGATAAACACCCATGTGAAGTTTCAAGGTAATGGGCGAAGCAGTTGCAGAGATAGTAGATAACGAAAAAGTTTTAACCAAAAAACTTTAAGCAGACGTACGTTAAAAAGTTAACGTTGAAAATGGCTAAGTCAATTACGTAGAAATAATAGGTGAAGGTAAAAAAAATGGTCACATGTTGGATAGTTGTATGTGGTAGGCACCCCTTGGTTATGAAGCTGTGAAAGTTTGGTGGTCCTAGGTGGTACAGTACCAAAGAAATGGACTTAAACACGAAAACTTAACATTGTAAACGCGAAAACTTAACATAGAAAATGGCTAAGTCGACTGCGCGGAAAAAAATGGGTGAAGTTAAAAAAAAGAGTAACATGTTGGATAGTGATATGTGGTGGGTACCCCTTGATTATGAAGCTGTGAAAGTTTGGTGGTCCTAGGTGGTACAGTACCAAAGAAATGGACTTAAACACGAAAACTTAACATTGTAAACGCGAAAACTTAACATTGAAAATGGCTAAGTCGACTACGCGGGAAAAATGGGTGAAGTTAAAAAAAAAGTAACATGTTGGATAGTGATATGTGGTGGGCACCCCTTGATTATGAAGCTGTGAAAGTTTGGTGGTCCTAGGTGGTACAGTAACAAAGAAATGGACTCAAACACGAAAACTTAACATTGATTGTGAACGCCGCCCGCCGCCCACCCGCCCGCCGCCCGGCTTTCGCCAATCCAATAGCCTGGATTTTTTTTTCAAAAAACCTGGCTAAAAAGGAATAACCAATAGGATAAAAACAAACAATTGGCGATAAAAAATTACAATTTTCGAACAAAAATTATTATTTTTTTTTTTTTGAAAATTGTAATTTTTTATCGGCAATTGTTTATTTTTATCGCCAATTGCGAAAGTGGCGATCGCCAGCGGAATCCCTGAACGTGCAGCTAGGCGGCTAAGCTAGCCCACAGGCGATCGGCATGTTGATAGGATAGTGTATTATAGTTTCTTAGACATGTAGAATAACAGTGTTATTTATAACCTGGGTCCATAGAATGTAGACATATTATTGTGATCCAGTTAGAACGCAGTCCTAATTAACTCAGGGTAGCGAAACCACTACCTGTAGTCGCGAAACCTCTAGCCGCGAAAGTGCAGCGAAACCTCTGTCATCCATGCCGATCGCCCGTGTGCTAGCCTTCTTTTCTCTGTATGTTCTGCCCATCTGTTGACAGCCCTTGTAGATATTGTCGGTAGGTAGGTACGGTTGAGTTAGAATAGTAAATTGTAACTGAAAAATGCTAAATATCACTGTAGTGTTCGGTGTGGTGTTGAGACATGACCGCCCGGTTAGCTCAGTTGGTAAGAGCGCCGTGCTAGTGTTACGGGGGTCGTGGGTTCAAACCCCACATCGCGCGACACTTTTTCCCCTTAGAAATACTTCAATGGTGTCAGAAGTAAACAGGATTGTGCCTTGGTGTACTTTGGGTTGCAGGCTATACACCTCATGAAGCTGTGAGGTTGATGCCTGGCTCCCAAATATAAGAAGGGGAGGAGTGTAGTGTTCGGTGTGGTGTCGAGACATGATCGCCCGGTTAGCTCAGTTGGTAAGAGTGCCGTGCTAGTGTTACGGGGGTCGTGGGTTCGAACCCCACATCGGGCGACACTTTTTCCCCTTAGAAATACTTCAACTCTGTATACCGGCAACCATCATTCCCTCAGTAACTTAGCTCTTTCCAAATGGAGTTTATTACATAGTTATGTTGATAGTCTATCAAGTAGGTGTAGGTTTGCAGTGTTATTAATGGTGGTTTGTAACCTGGAACAAACCACTAGCTAGCCACTACGTATAATTTTTATTTACCTGTTGGTGCACTGTCCAAAATACGCAAGTCATAGGCACCCGCACACCTGTAATTGGCAGCGGTGCCATTGTCCCATACTACGACAACTTCCTCAGGACTCTCAAAATTCCTAACTGTTCCTATGTGCCCCTCTCCCCCATCCTGTTTTGACCATTTCCAGTCTGGTCCCCGAACGACCCGTGCACCCACGCCTTCCATCATGTTCACGCGAACCACTCGATTGGAGCCTGCCGCAGCAGGCTCCATCGTGTTCTGCGATCGGGTATCAATGGTTGCTAATCGGAGAAAGAATAAATAAAAATTGGAGAGGAACTGTCAGTTTTCCCTTATTCTTAGATCACGTTCATGTCTCGTTAAGTACGAGATTTGACTGGATCCCGAACATCTGTGGGGATGAATCCGGGTCAGAACGGCCCAAAACCAAAACGGCCCAGTACCAGAACGGCCCACTGACCAGGACGGCCCGTGTCAAAAAGGCCCACTTACCAGGACGGCCCGGGTCAAAAAGGCCCAGTTTTAAGTAGGACGTTATGAAATGAAAGTCGAAGGAATATATTATCTTATTGCTTTATTGTTTAATGAATATATACACATGTAAACATTAACAAATGAGACGCGGCATGCGATTTCGTACTTTAGAACATGATTTTAGAAAATTCGCCGTCAATTTTTAAGAATAATAGTGATAGGATCATAATTTATATCCGAATTTGACGAAACTTCCAGCGTAAACGAGTAATTAAATATAATTAATTTCTGCATTTACTCTGAAATCTTCGTCTATAAATTAAACTGATTTACAGTGAAACTTTTACATGTCGTAAGGTAAGTTATGGTATGTCGCGCCTCTTAATCAATAACAACATATAATTAACATATAACTAACAAATTGTCATGAACGAAAATCAATAACAAATATTTAACGAATAACAAAACAAAATCATAAACACATAAATGTAACAATTATCAGGTGTAGCGGTCCCAGCAGGCGGCGATGGCCCTGTCCATCCGGTCCGAATGACGGCTGGTGCCCCTCTCGAGGTCGCCTGTCTCGACTGCGAGCCGCACCAACTCTGCCTCGCGTCGCAGGAGGGGTACGATGCGGTAGAACCCCAGACAGGAGCTCCCGGCCTTGCTGTTGATGCGGTGATGCCAGCCTAGAAAAGATGAAACATATGTTATTTTCCGTATATTATGTCGAATGTTGGAGAACATTATGGAACAAATTTAATGCGAAATAAAATTAGACATATGTTCCGTAGTTTCTACCGACGTTTGAATGATTGAGTGATTGATTTATTAATTAGCCATGCTAACACATACAAACGCACAATGTCACAAAACCAATAATTTAAATAAAAAAAAGAAATACAAAATCGAAATTAGAATTAAATCAATCAAAATTGTAATAAATGGAACAACACAAATTATATCAACAATACTGACGCAGAATAAATCAGCCGCAAATATCTATGTATCCAGAAGCATACGCTAAATAAACACTGAGAGACCGTATTGTTGTTGTGGTAAGTTTATTTATGGTTACATGTAACTTAAAAGCATACGATAATTACAACATTTAAAAGATAATTACAGGCAATTCATGAACATGAGAACTAAAATAACGGAGTTGGAGTATGTTAAAACAATATAGCTACATGACATACACAGTTTAAAATTAGCTAGAACGATAAAAATGCGTCATGTAAAAATAAGAAACGTATTCCCCGCCAGACTTCAACGAGGCCCCAGCAAGGGAATAACAACTGCTTTAATCTAGAACGCGAGCACGGAGACCAAAATGTGCAAAAAGTATTTAAAAATCGTAAAGAAAACTAGTTAAAATATCCCTCTTAAAATGGTGAAGGCCAGCTTCAAAGTAAAGTAAACCCGCTTTCCAAATATGTTAGGACAAGCAATTATTATAACATTTGTTTAAACAAGACATCTAAAATTTGATTATGTTAATATAATTTACACCTAGATACAATTGTGGCACAATGTATGTACAAGTTGCCACAGGGCTGATAATAATTGTTAGCTTGATAACATTTTTAATGATATGTCTTTATTCGAAACGACTCTTAGATAACGTTGTTCGTTCCGCATATCAGGATCGGCGGGCAACCCGATGAAATTTGGTTGGAATGGGAATAGACGGAGAAAAGGACGTGGGTGGGTACGTGGCCCAACCAATGTGTAGTTGTGATGTCGTGGTGCCAGGCGGCAGGCGAGGAAACAAGACGCAAGCGCCGACGACAGCCGGGGCCTGCGGGATTTCGAAACCCGGACCTCAAGCCGCCACAGCATTGCCAGTGACCCTCGCCAGAATATCGGACGGACTAAGTATAGCCCTATGGCGGCTAGTCACCCCCCCCGAGCGTAGCTGCCGGATCCGACCGGCGTAAGCGCAGGCACCCCCACGCCCGCCACCCGACTCCCAGGACACACACAAATATTGATTTAAAAGGTCTTCCTAGTGTAATGGGCCCCACGCTCTCAATACCCAATTCCAGATCCAGATCAGGGCGTGTAGGTTTTTATATATTGTCTCCCATTCTGCAGTCCACCAGATACGCGGCGAGCGCCCGATATACGGAGCGTCGTGCCGCCCCATTGGGGCACAGGATGGAGGACAATATCATTGGAGTATGCAGTCCGACAAGCTCGCGCCTAAGTTTATCCCGCTGCAGATCGAACTCCGGACAGAGGAGAAGAAGGTGGGCGGATGTAACCGGGGTTTTACATGTTTTATAGTCAGCTGGAATGTTTTTCATAATTGCACCAAAGGAGCCAGGAAGTAACGTAATATTAAATTTCAGTCGAGTGATACTTTTGTCCAATTTATTGTTTTCATGATATATTTCTGGAGGTTTTAATCTGACAGAGGGTGCCAAAAATGTTTTCTGTATCTTATAATTGGAGTCTACTTCTTTCTGCCATTTCTGAATAATGTTTTGCCGAATAATAGAGTAAACCTCTGTCGGGGATAATCCAACCCTGGTGTCAATGCCCGGGTGTGAGAGGGCCGCCTTTGCCAGACTGTCTGCCGCTTCGTTCCCATAAATTCCTACGTGAGCTGGGATCCATTCAAGTTTAATGTCCAGGCCTTGTTTAAGTGAAATGTTATACGTATGCCGAATTTCGAATACTAAATCTGGCCTGGAACGGGAGTTGTAATTTTTGACCACTGCATGAGAGAGTCGGTGAATATAACAGAAAACAGTGGTTCATGTTCAATCACCCTGTTCATTGCTGTAATAATTCCAACGAGTTCAGCTGTCAAGATTGATGTTTGGTCCGTTATTCTAAACTGTTTGCTAATTTTGAGCGACGGAATCGAAAACACAGCTGATAGAGAGACCGTATGAGATTCATTCATTCATTCGGCTCATATTTAAGGGTGGGAATTGGCTCGAACACCTTCCATACCCGGGATATATAGCCCAGTAAAGAAGCAGGCCGATGGTCGTCGGTCTGGTTTATATTTCCGAATTTTGATAAATGTTGCATTTATAATTCAGGCTCCAAAAATGTGCGTCAAATATAGGAGAATCTATGCAGGTATGGTAACCTATAATTTGAGGCCTCCTGTAGCACCCATCAGCTTATATGTGTGTGATATAGTATGGCTGGGTATCGATTATAGATGATTAGTTTTAAGGGCAGCTTTAAGTTCCGACATTATAAATGACCTATTGAGGCAGTCAGTATTCAGGTCTGGTGTCAGAGTATGGTTGTCTATCTTAGCTTGTATTTTCGGGTCTCTTTTATCTTTTTCTATTCTGAATTCTGATGTTAAATTACTGTTGCTAGACATATTATTGTAATGATCTGTGAGCACCTCTGCTTTTTGTTTTTCATCGCATATTAATGTATTATCATGTGATAATGGGGCATTTGTTGTGTTGGTTTACCTCTTACTCGATTAAATAAATTCCAGACTTCTTTACTTGTTTTATCTTTCGTAATTGCTGATATAAAATTCGCCCAACCTTCCTCTTTTGCTGTTTTAATGGTTTCAGACGCCAGGCTCTTGGCTTCCAAGTATTCCTCTCGCCTTCTTTGTTTTAGTTGTACATGATATTTATAGGTTTGTTTCCATCTTCGCAGACAGTTCTCCCTGTTTTTAATGGCTTCTGTGCAAGCGGGTGTCCACCGTATGAGAGTTTTCTGTGGATATTTCGTTCGGCTCATATTTAAGGGTGGGAATTGGCTCGAACACCTTCCATACCCGGGATATATAGCCCAGTAAAGAAGCAGGCCGATGGTCGTCGGTCTGGTTTATATTTCCGAATTTTGATAAATGTTGCATTTATAATTCAGGCTCCAAAAATGTGCGTCAAATATAGGAGAATCTATGCAGGTATGGTAACCTATAATTTGAGGCCTCCTATAGCACCCATCAGCTTATATGTGTGTGATATAGTATGGCTGGGTATCGATTATAGATGATTGAGGGGAACCCATACTAGTTTACGTGATTTGTGCGTTTTGAGTGGCACACGGACTGGTCAAATGAAATTAAGTGGCGAGTATACTATCTGAGTCACTAATGTCGAGCAAGTGTGCTCTACGTAATTAACTTATTGTCACATTTAGTCCCAATCCTACCTAGTCACCATCGAGAAGAGAAGAGAAGAGAAGAAGAAAGTGATTTCTGACGGTATGGTATTTGACGTGTCACCCTCACCCTATGTTAGTGTGCTGTATCAGAATGCTATATTAACCTATCATGATAACCGTGGTTGCTGATTTTGTGTTGTTAATTGGGTTTTATATATATATTTGTCTTTGTTATTTACTAGCATTTATTTTAATTTTAGTTTAGTTTTGAGTCACCTACCACACCGTCAGATTTTGGCCGAAATAGACTAATACACATTAAATCGTTTTATTTTTGTCTATATTGGAGTAATGCAGATTGTCAATTTCGACATAAAAAGCAATTACTCCTGGTGGAGGAAACCTCCAGTTTCCCCGGTAGCTCCGGAGTCCCTGTAGTAAAGCTCCAAAAAAAACCTCAAAAGGAGGCGATTTTGCACAACTACTCTCAACCAGCTGACTACCTCACCCCACTGACTCACTCAATCACTTAGCCCAATTCCATTGAATTAGTGGACCACATCAACCCATCCATACACCCGCCAACCACACACCACATCACTTAGCCCAGCCCCCATTCAATCAATCAATCACACACACACACACGCACGCCGCACGCACGCACGCACACTCACGCAGGCAGGCACACACAGACGTACATACACATATACATATGTACACACACATATATACCCATACACACATATACACACATACATATATATATATGCATACACACATCCACACACACACACACACACATACATATATATATATATACACACACCCACACACACACACACACGCATATATATACATATATATACATACATATACATATATATACACATATACATACACACATACATACACATACATACACACATACACATATATATACGTACCACCTCAAAGACCCCTCGGCATCACGGCGTTCCATTGTTCTGTAAAGTGACGGGAGATGGACATGCATGGTTAGTGACAAAATGGGTCCCCCCCCCCAGTCAGTATCGGGGTCATTTGTAAGTTGTCACTGGTCATGTCGTTTACGTCTACGAGTCGTGTTGCCCTGTCAATATTGTCAGTGGTTGGCCACTGTTATTGGTCTTTATTATTAAAAGTAGATTTAGGAAGATGCAAATAAAAATATGGTAAATGATTTGTGCAGATTTGCATGTATGGTTATCCCCACCCGCTAAAATACCGGCCCCCGCATGTAAGCAGTCACTACTTTATAATTTAATAGATAGAGCACTATGTGTCCGGTGGTGAGCAGACCGGATCGTTCGTTTCCCAGCGGGGGTCCCCGATTGGGCATTCCCTACCTGAAAGATCCCTTGGGTTAGTACCAGTCAGGCCCACCCGCCCGGACACTTCATAACGCTATAGATTTCGTAACTGCTCTACTTTAGACCTGATCACGAGCAGACTGTAATGCGCAATGCTGTTAACTTCATGAGTGCTCATCATTGGAGGCCAGGACGTTAATAGTTGTTAGCTGATTATAGGCTTAATTGTGCATATACAAATTTGTATATGCTAGGATATGACTACGGGCTGGCAATATGTTCGTTAGGGTGCACTCTGGGCCTGCCTCGGAGAAGAACCCGCCAAATATATTGGAACTCGGGTAATTCGGACATTCCCCGTTGAAGTTATATATTGCCAGCATTTCGCCACACCCCGCATATACTTTATGATTGTATTATGTTTGATATGATTTGATATTTATCTTATTATGTTGTTAGTAATGGTCAGTCAGTGTGGGGTACTGCTCCCCATACGCCGTTCACCATGTAATCACCGTAAGTCGTTACGATACAACATATGTACAACCTATCGTGATATTACTTAATTATATCTGGACGAAGCCTACATGGTCCAATGTAACCTCTGTCACTTAGTTGGCCCACTTCGTTGACTGTATACCTCTGCCATCCTCAGTTACTACCTCTATATCTTGGTCTTTAGGTTATCAGTTTGAATTTAAAACTATACTGTTGTTTTTGGAGCAGCGGTATTTACATTTTACCCCCAGTATCCTGTTTCCTTTATGTACTCTAATAAGGCTAGATGCATTTCGGCTTCACATTCCTTAGGAGGGAATACTATATGATAATGTGAAGGTGTAATGTTGTGTTTAAGGCAAGACGCTTTTAGATCTTCTCGCGATGTGCTATGGGCGGGGCAATTGAAGAAATAATGCCAAGGATCTTCAATTTCGTCCTCGTCACAATTTGAACAATTCATTTTATCTTCACTACTATTATCATGATGGTATAGATTAGATTTTATGCCATTTCTGCCTAGCCTTAGTCTGGATATAATTATGTCTGCTCTCCTATCTTTACTATACAATTTACATTTTGTAGGGATGGTGGGGCACATTGCTTGCAAAATATGTCCACCATTTTTGCCTAAGTGTTCATTATTCCACCTTGTGTTTGCCACTTTGACCTACATTTTTGTTTGATGAGAGAACATATTTCATGATGTGTTGGTAATGTTGCTTCATTGTTTCCTATTAAATGCGCTGTGCCTGCAGCCCTATCAGCGTCTTCGTTACCGGGTATTCCAATATGGGAAGGGACCCAATCTATGTTTATTAGCTTGCCTTTAGATATTGTATTGCTTATTAATGTTTTGATGAGATGTATTTTGTCAGGTCTTGTTTTAGAAGTACCTGAGTTGATTGCTTGGACGGAGCTTAGTGAATCAGTTAAGATGACTGTATCCTTATAATTATCTAATGTTAGGTTATAAATGAG
The DNA here is from genome assembly GCA_029237695.1 of Conchocele bisecta. Classification (NCBI taxonomy): domain Eukaryota; kingdom Metazoa; phylum Mollusca; class Bivalvia; order Lucinida; family Thyasiridae; genus Conchocele; species Conchocele bisecta. The sequence goes on along the minus strand of CM055268.1, from coordinate 20,317,998 downwards.
GGCCTTCTCGATTGCTATTAATTCTGATGTGAATACTGTTAGTGTGGAAGTCAGCTTGTATTGTTCTACGTAATTTAAATGTGGTATCACGAAAGCTGCGGATGTGATGCCTTGTTCGATATTTTTGCTACCGTCCGTGTAAATTTGCAGGCTATCTTTCCATTTTTTGTTTATGTGGTCTGTTGCTAGTTTTAGGTTAATAATTGGATCCATTGTCTTATTTTTTATTATTTCTGTTAGATCTGATTGTGCAGTTATTTCGAAAGGATAGTAAGGTATATGGGTCTGATACGGCTGCATTTCACAATCATTCAGTCCATATTCTTGAGTTAGTATTTGTGCATTCATAGCGTAACATGTTTGTAATTTCCTACCTGTGGATTTTGCTTTTTTAATTTTGTTTGCTTCTTATATCGTTATGTTTGTTTTTATACTTTTGATTATTTTCTTTTATGGTTGCTTCTTTTTTAAGTCTTATTCTGTTATATTTGTATACCCGCCTAGGTCGTATTTGTTCGTTAACTGGCAGGTTTACACCATGTGGCTGGGTGCGCGCCCAATATTTGATTAGATTTCCTTCACGCCTCAGATCTAATGGTTCTACTACGGTTTCTACCTCGACTGCAGCGGCTCTAGTTGATTTATATGCACCTGTTGCCACTTTGAGTGCCGCTCTTTGAATTAGTTCTAGTTTAGCTAAGTGTTCCGCTGCAGCGTCTTTATACAGCATGCTGCCATAGTCCATTTTTGATAATAATAGAGCTTTGTACAACAATAGAAGGGATAGTTTATCCGCTCCATATGACGTACCCGATACTAGTTTCATTAAGTTGAGATCTTTTCTACAGCGTTGGACTATGTTATTTATATGTGTTCCCCAGGTAAGTCGATCGTCCAAATACATACCCAGGAATTTTACACATTTTGTGTATGGTATTGCTTGATTGTTTACCATTAGATCTTTAATTTTATAAGTTTGTTCTCTTATGTATGCATACCGCTGCTCCTCATTTTTATAGCAGAGTAATCCACCGCCATGAAATATGACTGCCTCAGTTTTAAGCGGGGAGATTTTAAAGCCCCATTTGTTTTGCCAAATTGTTATTTTATCTAGTGCTGTCTGTATTACCCCCAGGGCTACTCTGAGAAATCTGTATGCTCTTTCCAGATCGCGCCGTCGTCGGAAAATTGTGACAGGCCTGGTTTTGTGTTTGTACTCATACTGTTTAATTCTGTATATAATGTATCTATCATGACATTAAATAGTGTCGGGCTTATGACACTACCCTGGGGGCTGCCATTATCAATACTTTGAAATTCTGAATGCTCTGTGCCTATTCTTACTCTAATTTTTCTGCCCGTCAGAAAGTTATCTAACCATAGCAACATTCTGTTGTTTACGCCCTTCCCGATTAGTTGTTCTATTGCTCCCTTTGTCCACATTAGGTCAAAGGCTTTTTCTAAGTCTAGAAATACAGCTACGACTAGTTTTTTTTCCATTTTGTGCTGGTTTTAATGATTGTTTCTAATCGAGCTAGTTTGATCCATCGTGGATCTATGATTTCTAAATCCTGACTGGGTTGGGCCAATTTTCTGATTAGATTCAAAATGATGTTTTAGTCTGATGGCCACCATAGTTTATTCCATTAATTTACATATTACAGATGTTAGTGAAATGGGTCTGTATGAGGCTGGTAGAGTTGCATCCTTGTTTGGTTTGATTATTGGGATAATGGTAGCCTCTTTCCAAGTGTCAGGCAGGGAGCCTTCGGCCCAGGGATTTATTTATTAGCAGGAGCAGTTGTTCCATTGATTCATGTGGTAATTGTTTAAGTATATTATAATGTATTTTATCTTGCTCCTGGTGCTGTACCTTTTTTTAGTTTTAAGGCAGCTTTAAAGTCCGACATTATAAATGACCTATTGAGGCAGTCAGTATTCAGGTCTGGTGTCAGAGTATGGTTGTCTATCTTAGCTTGTATTTTCGGGTCTCTTTTATCTTTTTCTATTCTGAATTCTGATGTTAAATTATTGTTGCTAGACATATTATTGTAATGATCTGTGAGCACCTCTGCTTTTTGTTTTTCATCGCATATTAATGTATTATCATGTGATAATGGGGGCATTTGTTGTGTTGGTTTACCTCTTACTCGATTAAATAAATTCCAGACTTCTTTACTTGTTTTATCTTTCGTAATTGCTGATATAAAATTCGCCCAACCTTTCTCTTTTGCTGTTTTAATGGTTTCAGACGCCAGGCTGTTGGCTTCCAAGTATTCCTCTCGCCTTCTTTGTTTTAGTTGTACATGATATTTATAGGCTTGTTTCCATCTTCGCAGACAGTTTTCCCTGTTTTTTAATGGCTTCTGTGCAAGCGGGTGTCCACCAGGGATTGGTAGGGCGATTATGTGCTTTACCACTTGTCTGTGGTATGCTTTCTTTACTTATTCCGTAGAGTGTGCTCACAAATTCATCGTGATAGTCTTTTTGTATCTAAATTCGCATCGATAATGTAACCTAGTGGTGCATAGTTGATGGAAGAGTTCCCAGTTTGCATGACCTAACTTCCATTTGGGAATTGTTGCGGGAGTTCTCTTGTGATAATGGGTACAGACTTTAGTAATAATCGGGTAGTGATCGCTGCCTAGTGTTGAGTTGTGGATGGTCCACGAGGCCAAGGAAGCTAGAGCTGGTGTAGCTAATGTGATGTCTGGTGCAGATCCTATACTTTTAGCCCTTGGTAGATGGGATGAGTCGTATGTTTCTGAGCCATTATTTAGTATAACGTAATTAGTATTATCTAGGAATGTTATAATTTCATCACCTATTTTGTTTACTTTATTAAAATAATGAATGTCCCAAAGTGGATTATGTCCGTTAAAGTCACCCAATATCAGTGTTTTGTTACTAACTTGTTTTATTACCTTGTATAAGTTTTGTAGAAGGTTTTCGGTTTTATGAATACTCGGATTTATGTAGATATTCAGAATGTCAATGTTGCCTTTATGTTAATATCTTCTTAATCTTAACTGCCGAGTATAGGATATTATTATTTTCTTTAAGATGACTTGTTTTAAATTCTATGCTTGATATACCATTTTTCGCGAATATGCCTACACCGCTTCCTTTGGTTGAGTTCGTTGAGTGAGATTTCAGATTATACCCTGGCAATGTTGTAGGTTTTGGCATTTCCTGTAGACATAATACATCGGGTGACATGATGTATATTCTGTGGATATATATGCCCTCAATCTTTTACTCAATAAATTCCGGCGATAAACAAATAATATTGCACAACAAAAACTAACATTATCACCTTTCATAATGAAAATACATCAAACATATTTTGACAACTGGCTTTCAGTAATTGGCGGTATCGTCTGATTAACTTCTTTTGTAGACGTGATTAAAGATGTGGTATCCCAAATCCGAAGCCACTTCACAACAGATCAATTAAGTTACCGGCACACGCGGTAAAATTACCGTGAATTAGCTGATCAATCACACATGATTCACACGAACTTGTAATTACACTCCATTATTAGTTACATGTTAGGTATTAATTTTGTTAATACCAAACAATGTTTAAGTTTAACATATAATAATAATTACCCGCAATCAACAAAATATTCTTCCATCTTGTTCTTTCAAAATTGTATATTCTCCCCGTTATATAGCACATAAATAAAGTGGGCCGTTCTGACCCCCTTAAAATTGGGCCTTTTTGGTATACCTTTTGAAACTGGGCCTTTTTGACCCGGGCCGTCCTGGTAAGTGGGCCGTTTTGACCCGCTACCGTGGGGATTTAATCCATCTGCGTTATAAGATGGATTAAACGTCGTTCAAATATCAATGAGCGTTTATCAACCAAGATATTCTCTAACTACCAGTCAAAAGCAAAATATAACAATTAGGAAACGGTATATTGTGCGGGTGCTAGTCAAAACTTACCCAAGTCAAAACGTACCCATTTTTTTCTTCAAAACGTACCCATCTCGAAGTCAAAACGTATCCATTTCGATAAGTCAATGGGTAATATGAAATATATTGTGTTTGTGTCTAATTAATGAAATTGAGAGAGAGGGGGGGGGGGGGGGGGGGGGGAGAGAGAGAGAGAGAGAGAGAGAGAGAGAGAGAGAGAGAGAGAGAGAGAGAGACCGACCGACCGACCGACCGACTGACTTGTGAAGTAATAGAGGCAGGAAGATCATTAATGTATAAGAGCGAGAAGTGGTCCGAGAACACTGAGGAAAACCGGATGTGACAGGGACTTTTGATCTACCAATTAAGAAGGATTTAATTCAATTTAAAGGTACATGCCCACTCAGTAGGCACACAATGTTCTTTATATCAGAGACATCATTTGAGACATTTACTGGCAAAATCAACATTCATTCACCATTACCCCACGGATGGACTGGCATTATTATACATTTTACATCAGACGTAAATTCTCACACTGATATCAGGGGTGATAACCGTGTTTCCTTAAACTGTTAACGGACATTACTATTTATTCTCTGTATCTATTAATTGTTTGATGTGCAATGATCATACTTTATAATCTGTCGAAAATATTATTTTTTCAGGCGACACATTTAATTAGCATAAATAATTAAAAACTGTCATGCCTCATTTGCATATGAAAATAGCCTGATACCACCGCGCTTCACTATCAGTAAAATATATATTAATAACTGAGCATATCTGTATAGCTGGCATTCATACCTACTGTGTGTGCATGCACCTTTAAGCTGTTAGATGAAATACCATGCTCTTGTAACTATGTCGAATGCCTTACTAAATTAAAGAACGAGGTCTTTTGTTTGCCTTGTGTGAGGACAACCACCCCTCCCCCCCCCCTCCCCCCCCCCCACCCCCACCCCCGTACGGGCCAAGTCATCAACTAGTTGTATGAGATGTGTCTCACAGGAGCGCCGTTCTCGGAAACCGTGCTGTAGATCATAGAGTATGTTGTGTTTGTTAAAATGTGAAGTTAGGGGTTTGAAACTACAATATGTTCAAGAAGTTTTCATTAGATGCAAGTCAACGATATAAGTATGTAGTTATAGTTGGCTGGGTTACTGGTGTCCCCTTTTTTATACAATGGTGTTACATTAGCTTTGATCCAGTGTGCTGGACGTTTTCCAATATGAAGTGTTTTTTTAAAGATAATTTGTACTATTTAACAGATTTCATTTCTCAACTCTTTTAAACTTTTAAAACTAAAGGTTTGATATTATCTGGACCAGCAGCTTTGTCGGTTTTTAGGCTACAAATAAGTTTCAGCACACCATTTGCATTGATAGTAATATCGGGCATTTTTGGGTAGTAGCTGGAATTTGTATGTAGGTCAATGAGTGCACGTCTCTGGTTATTCTCATGGGATGCCTGATATACGATAGGAGTGACTATGTTATTGAAAATTGTGTAGAACATGACCAGACGCGCATTTGCATGCCTGTCCTCCAACGTCACACAATCAAGTCTAATTACCATAGTTGTTACGCTGTCATGTGGGGAGTAGTTATTTGATACCCATCGGGCCGCCCTTCGTTGTACTTGCTACACTTTGCGGATGTTTTACTGGGCATGGGGACTCCACTTGAGACTCACTTTCACCTGGAAGGTCATTAATGTATAGAAGGAAAATAATATGACAGAAAAATGTCTGTGTGAGACCCAGGAGGAAATATCTAATCCATTTGCCTGTGTTGCTGTCCACTCCACACTGGTGCAGCTTGTACAACAGTTTAGGTGACTATTCACGGCCTTGCTGCCATATAGCAGAATGAGGTCTGACTGCTTGCCTTGTGATATGTTGCGGGATAGTTCCACTATTAGTTCGATCAGTTGAGTCTCGCAGGATCGCTTTTCACGAAAGCCATGCCAGAGGTCATGCAATATATTATGTCTAGTAAAATGTTTTGTGACACTGGATGCGACGACATGGTCCATTACCTTACATATCATACAGGTTAGGGAAATTGGCCTATAGTTGGCTGTATTTCTACGAACTCTTTTCTTGCATAGAGGAATACAGTGGCAATAAACCAATCGGAGGGATCTCTCCAGAGGACAGTGATTTGGAAAACAGGATATGAAGTATGGATGAAATCTGGCATTTCAGGTTTCGAAGCACTAAGGATTGTATAGAAGCGTTGTCTGGTTTGAGATTGGCGAGTAGTTTGATGATGCCATTTACTGAAAGTGATATTTCAGGCATTGTTGGATATTTCGGTATGAATTTATCCGGAATCTCGGACCTGCACCGGCGGTCGTGCTCTATATCCGTGTATATCGAGTTGCAAAGCTGACTCAGGTTTAGTGGAGATGATGGGATATAAGACCATACAGAGTCCGAATGTTGATGTGTGTGATGTGCTATGAGGAATTTGCAATGGAGACGTGTGGTAATCCCGCCTTATGTGTGCGTACCCGGCAGCTGTTGCAGCCGGTAGATATGGTTGTCACGGTTACTTTGTGGTTATGTACACAAATATCACGTGCAGACTATATACACACGTTCGAATTGGTCACTCTATACTTGGGACCTTTTTAGACACATACAAGATGCAATCAGTCAAGGCCTATCAGTTTATATTCTACCCAGAATTAGGACAAAAGGTGATTTATATGTAGTATTAATTCTTCAGAAAGGTACTGTAGAAAATATTGTATTAATGCATTATGCGACCACTCTAAAATAATTGATCAAAGTATTTGTCTAAAAACGTATCAAGTATAGGGTGACCAATTCGAACTTCGTGCAAGTGTACAAGCGCTTCTACGGCTTCTAGGTAGCTTGAATTCTTAATTTCGGGTGCCATTACATGGATTGGTATTCGCCATTTTGTTTAAGTGTTTGACCTATAGGTTTCTGAAGTCCACTATAGGTTAGCATATAGTCCATCGGTATGCTTTCCACGTTGTTGGTCCAACGGCTCCGACGATTAGGTGCTTCCGCCTACCGAATTGATTTTTACAGGTACATGTATGTTGAATAGGTATTTTACTGGGTTTGCGTTTTTGGCTCTGCAGACTATGTGTCCCTGTGGGTAATCTTACCTTTGTATGTGCTCTCCGGACATCGGTGGTACAGCTGAGATTCAAAGTTTTCATCGTAGATGCATCGTCTTGTAGTTTGAGGACAAGCAGTTACGCACTCATTTCATGACCAGTAGTGTCCATGTATCCTTTGCATGCATGTACAACAATTTCCTCGGTTGGTGGGAGCTGATACCTTTCAATAATATGACTATATCTTGTACCTCTGTGGAAGCAATTCCCATAACGATGATTGACGTATTTGTATTTCGTTCAATTTGGCGTTATTTGAGTTCACACTTAAATACAGTAAACTTAAGTATCGTCTTTCTACTTCTCGTTATATCGACAAGGCTCCAAGTAGAAGATTTACCGATGCCGATGCTAACGATGTTCTTTAGGGTAACGATTGTAGTTTTCTCAAAGTATCAACATAAAAGTCAATGTGCTTCTTCAATTCTAATTATTCAAGGGTAGCACCTCAAGACTGCTGAGCAGTCTAGGTAAGATGCACTCTTGATATATTGCGTATCCAATTTTGGGGGTTATTCCGTTACTTCCGTGGACGTCTGTATTCATGAGTATATATAATGCTATCATTGCAAGACGTATCCTTTCATCTATATTAATTTGCTTTTCATTATGCAATGCTCTGGTTAATCTTAGGTGTTGGGTTTTGTCATTTATGTTCATATTATGTTCATATTAGGTTATCACAGGTGAAACTGTGATACGTTCTCCCTAGATTGTTGAGCCCCAGTGACATATTTCTGTATGACTGCACTCTTGGTTGGGTGTATTTTGTATATATTCTCTGTTGAATATGTGTATGTTAGTGAAATCATTATCTGTAGTTCATCTGCCGAATCTGCAATCAGTATGACATCATCGGCACACGTCGGGCATTCAATGTAGGTGGAGCCAATACACCTCCCGAGAATATATATCTGGTACTAGGTTGTTGATGTATAATAGTTTAGTTTACAATTTATATTCAACAATTGCTTCAGAGTCGCCATAGTTGGTGAGAGGCGGTTAGTTAATCCGAACTGTAGTTCTGATGGATTTTTACTCCTTTCCGTGATTCTATTGAAGAGAGCATATTGAAATAAGTTTTCTATAATTGAGATGACTGTGATTCTACGATAACTGTCCATATATTTTTCATCTTTGCCTGTTTTAGTTGCTATCACTCCTGATTTAAATATTTCTGCAATGTTACCAATTGTCATGATATATCAAGTGAATATGGTTATCACATACGGTATTAAAATGTGTTCTAAACTAAGACCAAACTTTTCGGCGCTCTTGCCACTGTTAAGTTTGTTCATATGCTCCTCAATTTCAGATTCAGCAAATGGATCAAATATTGCCTAATCATCCTATTTATTCATTTGATTGATACTATCCAGATTTAATTTTTGCAAATTATCATAATCCTAATCAAAATTACTGTTATTCTTAGGTGCTGCTAGATCCTCATAATAGCGTGTCAATCCAGTTTGCTGGGTTACAGTATCTTCCGATTCATGACCTTCTATTAGAAGTGTCTCGAGCTACTAGAATGGTTTCGTCTTATGCGTTTGAATAGCTGTTTTGAATCAGAATTTGACACGATATCATTCACCGGTTGGGAATTTTCAGCAGCATATGTGTGTATCACCTGACATTTTGCTTTGCTAACTTGCGTTGAATTGACAAATGATGGTCTGGTACAGGTGATCCATGCTGAATCCAGGTACGATGTTGCAATTTACTGGTATGTAGTAAATATTTCAGCTCCGGAGTGATTCTGTATCTGAAAACTTGGAGTCTTAGCACCTACTGTCTGTTTCGCAAAACATGTCCAAATGCTACGGCCATATGAACAATGTAAAAAGAATACTTTTTTCGACAATATTAAATTTTAGCAAAATTTAAGAATGAGCCTTCTTTTTATTTCGTCAAATTTGGTTAAATATTGATTTTATAACGAAAAATGAGTTCTCTATGGAAATTTAACATGGGGAATAAGGGATGGAGAACCTGGATCAGGAGTCGAAAAACGAAATATTTTGGAAATTGATTCCGAAACCTATTATAGCTTGGAAATGATATAACTAAGAAAAAAAAGTTACATTTTGAAAATCGGGCCACTATTTCTGAAATTAGAAAATGTTCCCCATGTTAAATCCCCATAGACATTTTCACTCTATCACCCCTGGCAGGCGTAAATTTTACGGGCGTCTTAACAATGCAAACACAATCTTTTTTTCGATAATACATGTATTATATTATAGCAAAATTTAAGATTGAGCCTTATTTTTATTTCGTGAAATTTGGTCAAATATTGATTTTATCACGAAAAATTGATTTGTCTGTGGGAATTTAGCATGGGGAAAAGGAGGCAGAGGATCAGGGAGAGGAGTCAAAAAACGAAACAATTTGGAAATTAACTCAGAAACCCGGCTAGATAGATTGGAAATGGTATAAGAAAACAAAAGTCAGATTTTGAAAATCGGTCCACTATTTCTGAAATAAGAAAAATTCCCCCATGTTAAATCCCCATAGGGTCTCACGGGACAGTGGGCAGCTAGCTTTAAAAAGGAGGTGGACGATTTTCTATATACTTCACTACCGACCCTGTAAGTTACACCAGTGTGTCTAGAAAAATAGGTTTATAGATATTTCTTGACTTAGGGAGGCTTTACTAGGTGTATTTTTTAGAGTATTTCATAATTCTACGAAACTGAATGTTAGCTTCGGTTGATTTTAACATGTTGAAAAATGTCGCCTGCTATGCTGTCTCGCCGGTATGGTTTCGCGTCAGAATTTAAGGTATTTTTCGGGCATTTGTAGTGAAAATTTGAGCTGGTTATGACTCCGCTTTGAAATCATTTTCAGAAAATGGTGTGGTGTTACAAGTGATAGAACAAGACATAACAAAGTATCTGTGCCTCATATTTTCATGAAAACAATTCCGATAAATTCAGTCGTGTTGAAATTTCTGGCCAAAAATAGGTGGGTGGGGTAACTTTGTAAAAAATGAATTGAAAACATCTGATGTGGTTAATGAATTTTTATTGTGGCGCACGATTTGTACTTCATTTGCGAGTATTTTTCAATACTTGTCGCAAGAGCCTCCTTAACTGATTGTGAGAGGTGGTGATTTTTATAAGTCACCCGCCGCCCTCAGAAAAGCAGTCAATTTTGGCTATTTTGAACCGTCCCGTGATGCCTAGACATCTTCACAGAGTGAAGATGTCTATGGAAATTTAACATGGGGACATTGTTTTTTCACAATAAAATCAATATTTAACCAAATTTCACGAACTAAAAAGTAGGTTCATTCTTAAATTTTGCTACCATTTAATATTATCGTTTGAATTGTTTATATAGCCGTAAGAGTTGGTCAGATTTCGTGAAACAGACAGTAGGAGGGTATTGTGTTTTTGTTGTTGAGTTGCGTGCGTCTATGATGAACTCGAGTCTAATGCAACATGTTGGTCCCGTGAAGGACTGTTGTTCCTTTTCTTTTGGATTCGTTCATTATAGAGCTCATTATCTGCTTTTTTTCCCAGTGGAATTTGTGCTCTTTTACCTTTTCACATGTTTCTTCCTGTCATAATTTACTTTTGGCAATGTAATTGCTAAGATTCCAGTGACGATTACATGTGCTGATGAGTTGTTGGTACGTTTGTCTACAAATAGTGGTTAAATTTTAAGATGCTCTGGTCGGTACTGAATATATTGTCTATTTGAGAGGTTCCCTTTCCTGTGTGGTGAAAGAAAGTATATCCGCATTTTACAGATTGTTTGCTGAATGAACATATAGCCACCCAAGATCGATACAGCACTTTACGCGTTGCTCGTGTACGTTATTTCTACTGTCCAGAATTGTTCCGTTAAAGTCCCACTCAATAATATATTCGTGTGTGGTTCTGTATTTACTCATTATTGATTGAATGATCATGATTTCCAATCGTTCTTGAATAATTTGAAATTGAATGTGTGTCCATAGTAGGCATGTAATCAAATATTATAACTACGGGTTTACTAGAGGTTCTAAGTTCAATGGCAATAACATGTTAATTTCCGTCCGACAGTTCAGTTACGTTGCCAGACCATAACTCCGGCCATATAATAAATACGCCTATACTGCATACCCATGTGTATTGATTGACGAGGTTGTGCTTGTTTGTTAACACTAATTGACATGCTAAGCATAGGTACATGTCTACATACGACTACACTCGGTTGTGTTTATCATCTGGCGACATTACCTCGCGACTTGGTCATAATAAATGTTTATGACCCAGCTCGAGAGGTCATGTTATGTATTTATTCGGGTTTCAAACTGTCTTCCCCGGGTGCAAGCTTTTGGTTTCTTCATGAAATAACATATAACATATTTGACATGCATTAGCTATACAATTAATTTCAATGCAAAACAAGGACTATCTATACATGTATACGACCGCCGCCTGATGTCCATATGTGTGCATACCCTGATCAGCTACTATGAAGATCACGTGTACACGAGCAGTCTGATCATTTAGATTTATCAGTGCATTTCCTGTTTACCGTTCTCTCGACTGGCATATATTCTATGTTGGACATGTCTAGTGATCAAGTAGGCTCAGCTATGCAGCTAGAGCAGCTTGTGGATCCGTTTAGTCTGGTTATGGTATCTGCTGTTCGGTATTCTGTCGGCCATTTTGCTCTTTCAATTTATTCACCAAAAAAATATATACGCAGAACAATTAATCAACGACAATAACAAAGCCAACGCCGTCCGTGATGATAGTAAGTTACGTGTACATCGGAGATCGAGGAGCGTTCAACCAATTCATTCATTCACTTTATCACGATGACACATCCGTACCACTGAAATAATTTATATAGTAGTAGCAGCAGTACATTATTTAAGCAAAGTGTCATATTTCTTAAAACAATGAGCAACACGAATGTAAATAACGTTTTCTGTATATACAGTTTAAGAGGCCCGGTTAATAGTTGTATTATACTGTATTATAAACCAGTAGGTCCAGCTCAGTATACACACCCATTTGGTCAGATCATACTGTTTGCCATTTATTAATCGGCTAAATATAAAGTGAATTACTCTGTTACCGGATTAGTATATACAGCAAGTCATGAACATATGTTCCAAGTGCGCTTGACATTAGTGTGTTATTACCACCACTGCACGTGGTATATGGTTTAATGTATTGTGCGACAGCCACATAGCGGGACTATTATGCCATAGGAACAACCACAAAGCAATTGATGTACATAACGTTCACTTGCAATATACATCGTATAGGGGATTTAATTTAACGGGCCTCTGCGATGTAGCTGTGTTTAATATGCACGTTATATATAGTCCCTGACAATCTAACAAGACTGGTGAAACCCGCATGCAAATATTCCATCTCTGTCACAAGTTAGGTAGGTTTTAATTTTAAATCAGTTTGGATTATGCATGACTTGCTCTGACGTCATAGACGACCCTAAATACTTAGTTTTTTTTCTTCATTCTGCCTTAATTAAGTTCATATATTGATCATGTATACATAAATATATACACACTATAAAGAAAGAAATACGTTTTTATTCACAGGAATATTGATTTTAATAGAAACAAATATCGTACTTTGGATGATCTAAATGCACTTACTGTGATGTCACAACTCATGTGCATAAACTATGCAGAACTTAAAACCTCTATAATTGTAATACTATATCATATGTGGCACTGCTCGTATTTGCGCACCTAACGTGCTTGCGGTTTTGTCCTAGTTTATAGATATCGCCACTGCATTGGATCTCGTAAAATTAACTCCTTGGTTTAAACTATAAAACTACGTTTTATAAATATCTATGATGTTTCAAAAAGATCTATTACGTTGATGATGTCATATGATGATATTCCACTCAGGCTGCATGGCCCGATGGCCACCCACTGGGCAACACCTGTTCAGCTGGGTTGTTACATCGTGGAAACATTTGAATCGACTGCACTTTTAGAGACTTGGCTTGGATTTTTACAGGTAGCTTATCGGCCATCTGTTATATTCCAGCTGTACTGGTACTATCGACGTCGCTTGAATGCAAGGCGCTGCCGCCATTATGGTCGTCGGTTCTATTTCCGGACAAAAACATTTGCCGGTAGATAAGTTGAGCTGATGTTTTCGTTTGAAAAATCATATATCATTGTTCAAACTCAGCAGCGAACAATATATAGACCCTGGCCAAAATGTGCAGATGTGCAGGCTGATATGTTGCTACACTGGCCAAAACTTAATAAACCATTTTGTCGTGGCAGGTAACACATTTTCGTTAGTCACTTGTAAATGCTAAATTATTAAAGTTTTGAAAATGTTTTAAAGGTGATTTAAATATAGGTAAATAGTGAAATGCAAAAATAATCTGAGTATGGTAAAATAAATGTCTACAATACTGAACAACTGGGTCATACAAACATACATAGTTTTGAATCGCGCATGTATATAACAATACACACTGAATTACGCTGTTATCTTAACAGTTACACGGCCTTGCGAAAAACAACCTAGTTTTTGGGCAGTCGATAATTAGCACTTTACTTTACTTGCATTACATTTCACAAGTGTTTAGCCTGAGAATGAAATCATCCCTCTATATGTTGTATATAGTATAATCATTCCACAACTAAAAACACACGTTTCACAAATTGTGCTTTCCTACAGTAATATCATAAATGGATTGTCAAATTATCTCCCATGCTTATCACAGAGGAATACAACACAAGCGTCTTATAATTTGATCAAATAAAATGGAGCACTTCTTTGGAATAGATAGTTTTCATGCTATAATCTGAAAACATCTAATACTTATTCTGACTAACTGTGCATTTAACAACACTATTAATGTATATAGAGGGTATTTGTATTTATTGTTAAAACGGGTGGGATAGTTACATAAGTATGTACTATTTATTTCCCGTAATAACATTTTGATTCGGAGAGTTTGAGCCGAAAATTCAGCGGCTGTATGTCGTCGACTAAGAGTAATTGTTGGTAGACCATATCCTCCCATATATTAACAAAGATGGCTGCCTCCAGCCTGAAGCACCAGAAAAGAAGTTCAATAAGACGAATTGCAGCCAAAAACTTTCTTTCCAACATTTCATTAGATGGCACACATAGAGACACAAACTACTCATTTTTCAACTGGAAGCACACTAAAATGAAAGAAGAACGCAGGAAAGAAACATCAGGTGAAAATATTGTTGACATAAAAATTGTTGTTGTTGTTGATATTAATATGCAACTCGTTCCATGGACAGATCGTCCCTAATGTAATAATTTCTATATATGTGCATGTTGAATCAATTTAAGGTTCTGTTGTAATTAAGCAGAAAAATACAGGATGCTGGCGAAATTTATCAGATCCCAATACCTAATTACGAGGGATCCCAACGAATGGCACAAACGGTATTCATACAGTAGCGTAACCATTTGTCGAGATAACCCCCGCATCGGGAATTTTCGTAAACCGCATTTGTCACTAATCACGGAAAATTTCACTGTCAGTTTCTCGGACATTTTTTGCTGAAGACACCTACAGTACAGACACCGCGAAACCCGCACATTTTTTGCTTTTTAGAGTTTTTCGCCAGCGCGGAATTTCCTTCCTATTGCGGCAAATCGCTGGTTTGCCGCGAAATGCCGCAAAGCATCGCAAAGTTCTCGCGGTATTGCCGCAATTGTTAAAATAAATTGCCGCAATCGTGACCCAAGTCAATTGCGGCAAAACGCGGCGAAATCATAAAACGGATCACCGGCACATTTGCCACAATTTGCGGCGTTTTGATGGACAGAAAATGTGGCGTTTTGCGATGTTTTGCTTTATTATTTTATGCTTTATCAATTGCAATTCTAGGTTCCAATTTGGTTTGTTAAATGCAAAATATGTGTTTTGATTGACAAAAGGCACAAACAGATGCACATGTTTAACTTGATTTTGCACGACATATCATCGTAGAATAATAAAAATGGTTTCCTTAATTGGAGGTCGTTGTCGAATTAGGTTGTTAGTAAATAATTAACGTCAGGTGCATCCAATTATTGAATGCACATGCCAATTAATAATCTGTTAAATTCAGATGCGCAAACTACAGCACTTATGTTGCGGCCAACCCTCTGATATTGTATTTACTCGATCCTATACTCATTGGTGACAATTCCTTGTGATTAGCCGCGTAATTGCTTAATTAGCATGCAATGTGTCAATTTTATTATGTCGAGTCAGATACCAAAGGCGAAAACAATCAAGCCAGGTGCATGGAACAAACAAATGAAAATTAAATGCAGCAACTCATTTTCGTAATTGATCTGGTCCATTCCTATAAATATTCCTAAATGACCAAGCGATTCATAACTTTCATATACTTGTATGTGAGGTTTTATATTCGCCATAATATATTCAGTTTATAGTGATACGTTTCATGATGTCTGCGCAATTTGTTACGATCGGATACACATTACCTGGTGCGGTACCACTGCGACGGCAAGTTCCAGGTCCGGGGCAGAGGGTTCTTCAACACAGACGACGAGGTAATATGATTATTCCATTCATATTCAAGTACCCCGAAAAAATGTTCGGGTACATTATACATGTACACATGTAGTTGCCACCCCGTCGTTCCAAGGTGTGGGATCACATGGTTTTCAAACCAAATTTTCCAACGTGACGTAATCTGTGACATCATTTTTACAGTAGATTTTCTTATAATCTTCCTATTACAAACAGACGGATTTTGGTGATATGTAGCGCACCCAATACGATGGCATATGTGTTTTATGGGTGCTCTGAAAGTTATTTACAATTACTTTTAACTTTCACAAAGAATCGAGTACCGTTTTTTTCTTACATTCACATGCTTTAGTTTTTATTTACATTTACGGTAACCGATTCTTCGTCAAAACGACAGAATTATGAGATTAATGTCGCCGATACAATAAAAGGCGGCGTGTACCGCATTTGCTGCGGTATATATTTCATAAAAATATGTCATTCCATTAGATAGATATTAAAGGAAATCTACTGTAAACACATCTAAAAAAACATGACGTCACGTCGTTCGGAAACACGTGATTCCACACCTTGCGTTCCATCTGTCCGAGATTCACATTATGTTCGCCGAAAATAGTCTCAGGTACACAGTCGCCACACAGTTTGTCAATATGTCCGTCCTCGTGTCTGTCCGTGCGAGATTTGCGTTTTAAAGTTTTAGTTTTAGTTTGTTTGTTTCTGTCAATCTGTCCGTCCGGTTGTCTGTCTGTAGGACAGATGCGTTAAAGATTTCGCCTGCGTAATATATGTATGGTACCCCGAAAAAATACAGGGTGCACAATCGCCACCATGTCTGTCTGTCCTTCCGCGTGCCTGTTTGATTTGCTTTACAGTTTCCGGACACCTACTATCTTTGTTACGTTAAATAACCGGATTTGGTTGAAACTATTACTATTTGTTATCATCCATACTTCATTGTACAGTATATCCCAACCATGTGACCCCTTTGTTCAAGATAACACATTCTTTTTACAAAACAAATGTGTTAAACTCCGACTACCCTTGTTACCGTACATGTAAGTCAGATTTGACTTGAAACATCCGCACAGCAGCTATGCTATTGGTCACTCATTTTCAAACACAGTTGGCATTGGTTGTTTAATTGGGGTTTTAATACACACAATTGAACATAATCTAGTACTAGAAGAAAGTTGGATTAGTGTTGTTGCAATCATTGATTGATTGCTTAACTGATTGATTGATTTACTGCCAGCGTCGAGCCAAATCATCGTGTGCTAACGAACGTGTAACAACATTGACTGTACATTGCTACAAGAAGCAATACACATATGTGGCTGTGTCTCGAGATATGGGGCTTATGGGATATGTGGCCAGTGTAGCTCCTGATAAAATAGCACACTCATGTAGCCTGATAGCGATCTATATTGCTTGTTATACGCATGAAGGGTGTTTAATTAAGGAAATTACGAACAGTCCGGATCACTGATCTGGATCTACACTGGTCGCAAAACCCATAAGCCCCATTTCTCCAGTCACAGCTACATATCAGCTGTGGTACTTTCCGACACAAATAACCTTTATTGGCTACATGACAACACATACTGATGAAATCCTCCTTTTATTAAAGTCGACAAAAACAAAGTTGGACATTGGTTGTTTGATTGGGGTTTTAATACACACGAATGAACATAATCTAGTACGAGACGAAAGTGGGATTATTATTGTTGTGACCATTGATTGATTGATTGATTGCTTGACTGATTGATTGATTTACTGCCAGCGTCGAGCCAAATCATCGTGTGCTATATGCCCAATTATGTCCGTCCGAACGTGTAACAACACTGACTGTACATTGCTACAAGAAGCAATACACATATGTGGCTGCGTCTCGAGATATGGAGCTTATGTGATATGTGGCCAGTGTAGCTCCTGATAAAATAGCACACTCCTGTAGCCTGATAGCGATCTATATTGCTTGTTATATGCATGAAGGGTGTTTAATTAAGGAAATGGCGAACAGTCCAGATCGCTTATCTGGATCTACACTGGTCGCAAAAACCATAAGTCCCATTTCTCCAGTCACAGCACCATATCAACTGGAACTTTCCGACACAAATAACCTTTATTGGCTACATGACAACACATACTGATGAAATAATCTGGTTCGGAAAATAGCTAATTCAATCAGCTACCCCACCCACCCACATGTTACTGGTATGTACATATCCGCTCAGTACGCACATGTTCTTTATAGGAATTAAATAAGTGTGTAATTTTGTCACTATTTCACCAGTTCTAAAAATTACGAGTGCCTGCTATACAGATATAATCATTTAGTAATATTTATTTTACCGATAGTGACTCGCGGTGGTATCGGGCTATTTTCATATGCAAATGAGGCATGGTTATTTTTGTCTCGCCCGCGAAGCGGAAAGCGAGACATAGGTTTTGCTTTTCTGTCGTCGTCGTCGGCGGCGTCGTCGTCATCATTCAATGTTAAGTTTTCGTGTTACGGTCATTACTTCAACACCTTATCAGCTACAGTCATCAAACTTTATACATACCTTTACTATGATATGTAGATGAATATAGGACTATTAAAAAAAATTCCGGGCTCCAGAGTCATGGTCAAACTCTATTTCTTTCTATGCTACAAACTGAACATTAATGCATGAAGACCCGTTTTCTCATGCGCTCTGTACACCTTACCTGTAGAGAGAACAATAGCCTTCTCCAGTTGAACACTTCTGCATGTGCAAGCATGTGCAAATTTCCAGCTTGACCACTAAATGTCCAGCTAAATTATTACAGGTAATTTATACAGGTAAATTATTATACCTGGGTATTACATTTCCGTAAACTATGTTGACAATATTGTGGCAATATGTGGACCTGTGCAGATATGATATGTAGATAAATATAGGACTATTATAAAAATTCTCGGCTCCAGTAGCGAGCATTATTTTTTTGTCAATTTTTAAACTTTTTTTTTTTAAACTTTTTTTTTTTAAACTTTTTTTCCATTTTTAGCCAGGTTTTTTTTTACTTTTTTTCCATTTTTAGCCAGGTTATTTTGGAAAAAAATCATTTTAAACTTTTTTTTTTTAAACATTTTTTCCATTTTTAGCCAGGTTTTTTTGGGGAAAAAATCCACGCTATTGGATTGGCGAAAGCCAGGCGGTCGGGGGGCGCGGCGTCCACAATCAATGTTAAGTTTTCGTGTTTCAGTCCATTTCTTTGTTACTGTAACACATAGGACCAACAAACTTTCACAGCTTCATAACCAAGGGGTGCCCACCACATATCACTATCCAACATGTTTAACCTTTTTTGTAACTTTGACCCATTTTTTCCAGCGCAGTCAATGTTAACTTTTCGCGTTTACAATGTTAAGTTTTCGTGTTTAAGTCCATTTCTTTGATACTGTACCACCTAGAACTACCAAACTTTCACAGCTTCATAACCAAGGGGTGCCGACCACATACAACTATCCAACATGTGACCATTTTTTTTACCTTCACCTATTATTTCTACGTAATTGACTTAGCCATTTTCAACGTTAACTTTTTAACGTACGTCTGGTTAAAGTTTTTTGGTTAAAGTTTTTCGTTATACTATATCTCTGCAACTGCTTCGCCCATTACCTTGAAACTTTACATGGGTGTCCGTTTAAAGTTTTTCCATCTACTGGTATCTCTTTTTTTAGTGTCCATGCCTCGCCCTAAGGCGTGACATGCAGGCCACGGCCATCTAGTCTACAAAAAGTGGCCTCGTTTCTTGTTTTTTTCTTCAAATTCTTTTTCCATTTTTGTCTAGTAGCATAAGGTCGTAAGTGCTATATACCGACTATTATCATATACTAAAACAATTATTGACTAGTGAGCCATAGAATATAATCTGATATTCTATGACTCACTAGTCAATAATTGTATAATATGTTCGGGCCAGTGAAAATTGCCTTCTGGCCCAGGCTCGAGGTCAAGGCGGCGGGACAAGGCGAGACATTTGATTCCGCGAATTCTTGTTAATTATTTATACTAATTAAATGCGTCACTTGAACAAATAATATATTCGACATAGTATAAAGTATGATCATTGCACATACAACATAAATACAGAGAATAAATAATCTGTTATCGCCCCTGATATCAGTGTGGAAATTTACGTCTGATATATAATTTATAACAATGCCAATCAATAATTGTGCTAATGGTGAATGACAGTTTGTGCCTACTGAGCGGGTATGTATCTTTAATACACACAGTTGAACATAGCCTAGTACGAGATGAAAGTGGGAGCACTGTGGTTGTTGATTGATTGGGGTTTGAATACCATTGTAGAAAATATTGCAATTACGTTCCGAACATGTCACAATAATATGATGTGTAATGCAACAAGAACTACCAGTGTAGATCCAGATCATGTGCATCGGTCACAAAGACAATACTATTCACAATTCTGTCACAATCATATAATGTACTTTTTAGATAGTGGTAACTCAGACGTACACCGTTCGATGGGGGAAGGCCTCGAGGTGGGGATACAGCCGAAGTACTAGCCACAGGGAGTGACCTCGACATGCGAAACAAAATGAAGCAACGGGTCGCAGCGGAGCAGTTGGCAAAAGCGAAAGCGGCGGAGCAGTCGGCGAAACCACGGCGTGGAAAACAGCCACAGCAAAGAAAGCGGACAGAGCCAACAGTCAGTGTAAGTAAAACTAATGATAACGTTCAATGTCTGGATCTTCTCATCCAACTGCCCACTTTTGGATTATATCATTGAAGTATGCAATCGACTTGCCACGGGAGCGTTCTCTGAAGTTTGTTTATTGGGAATGTCGCCAGTTGCTGCCCACCCATCAGTACGCAAACTGGTACGGCTTTATACAGGTGGTCGATGTAGCGGTTACAGACTTCGACGGTTACCTCCCTCTCCCAAAACGCACCAATATCGTCTGCTAAATCCTGTTCCATTCTCGGTTCCCTTCGCGCGATGTCTCTTTTCAACTGGTTCCACACCATCTCGATGGGGTTCAAATCGGGACTTTTTGAAAACATAAGTTTAATTATATAAATGAATCCGGTGCAATTCAATGTGTGCTTATGCTGGGTCGCTGGTCTATGTCAAACTGAATGTTGGTGTATTTACAAAGGTGCTACTTTAGAGTGAATTGACCACATCAATATAAAGTAATTGATATCAACACATGCAATCGGCGTGTTTCGGCTTTTATCGTACAACTCTATATATGAACAAGGCTTCTAACTTTGGTTGGACACGACCTCGTGTCATAACAAGGGTGTGAACTTACCGGCTGGCCATTTCACCTAGTTGATGCCATTGTCGACCATGAAGGATTTCGCTCTTTTCGACGTGTGTTTAGGGTCGTTGTCTTGACTGAAACGGTGTTCGTCGGGAAATCGCGTAGTAATGAAGCTCACTAGATTGTCGCGTAGAATGTCCTCGGTGAAGAATTGCCGTTCCATTATTCCCTTGAAGATAGATAGTTGAGAAGGCCCCCTCCTGCTGTTTGCCCCCCAGACATGTAATTTCAACGGGTGTTTCGGCTTCGGAAGGTACTTGTTGCTGCTGTCCAACAGTCGATATGCTGTTGACTTGTTGTTGTGGAGTTGAACGCTGGATTCGTCAGAAAAGATGTAGTCCTCAAAATCTTCATTTGTGTTGACCAATTCCTTGCAGAATTCAACCCGCTTCAACTTATTTGCATCGCGCACCCTTTGTGCATATCTGGGTGTGGTGTTCACGAATCCCGCAGCTTCTATGGCATTTTTAGTAGTAGAAATACTGAAGTTGGCCCCGTCGTATTTAAGAGCTTTGTGGATGTCGGTACTGGACTGGTAGGGGTCTTTCTCAAAGGATTGCTTAATAATATCGATATCATCTACAGACACGACCTTAAATGACCGGCCTGTGGCTGCATCATCAGTTAATCCAATTTACCATTATGAAACGCCTTAATCCAGTAGTCAACCGTGTGTCGGGTTATGTCGTTTCCCTTTACGTGCATTGTGTTCAAAATTTCGCGTTTTGGAACACCTTGCCTATACATTTTCACAATCTCGAGCTTTGTTTTGTGGTCTAATTTCCCCATACTTATTCAGAAATTGCATCACAGTAACGATCGATGTATACAGAATTATTAATAGACATAATTTAAGACAATCGTACGTCGACTTTGATTTACAATGTTTTATTTTCGATTTGTTAATCGTTAAATAACGAGTTCGAGCATTACTCGTTGGGTATGGTATTTACCTGTCAACACCTTGGGTCACATTGTAGTGTAATAGTGTTGACACACTTGGACACTGACATGGGAATTTCCGTATTTGAGTACCAGTCATTAAAGGTGCGAATGCCTGTGATTACGGTAAACACAGATGTAATACCTGTGTATTTACCTGTCAACAACTTGGGTCACATTAGGTAGTGTAGTAGTGTTGACTCACCCTGACACTGACACGAGACACGGGAATTTCCGTTATAGGTTACACGAGTGTGTTACGAGTGTGTTACTTGATCAATTAATAAGTTATTTAATATGCATGGTATCTACTCGCAAGCTCGTCGGTCATTCCGATCAGGAGCTACTCTGATCTCATGCAGGCTGTATGTACATGATTGCTATTTGATGAGGAGTTACATGTATAGACCGGTCACATCGACATTCTATCTATGATTGATCAGGAGCTAGACTGGTAACACACATGCGGCCTTCGTGTCCAAGGTCATGGTCAAATTACTTAGAAATTATAGAAGCTATAGACTGGTCACATCGATTTTTATCAGGCCACATGAGTGTGCTAATAGCATACGCATGTAACATGATAACGATCTATGTGACCAGTGTAGCTCCTGGTCAAATAGCCAAGCTGTTAGTCCTTCCGAAAGAACTCTTCCATCGTAATCCAGTCTGATATGGATCTGCACTGCTCGCCAGTCCATCCGTGGAACTTCCGTCATGCTTCTAAATCCCGGATGGTTCACGTGAATATGAAAGTATACAATAAATAGGTTAGTTAAAAATCTGTATGGTATCTGTTCTCGCAAGCCTGTTGGTCCTTCCAAGAAACAATATTCAATAATCTATCAATATACATGTTTTAAATGCCTGTTGT
Organism: Conchocele bisecta; assembly: GCA_029237695.1. Classification (NCBI taxonomy): domain Eukaryota; kingdom Metazoa; phylum Mollusca; class Bivalvia; order Lucinida; family Thyasiridae; genus Conchocele; species Conchocele bisecta. Next base: position 20,295,253 of record CM055268.1, on the reverse strand, counting down.
ATCTATATAAAGAGTGTTCTATATATATATTTCAGACATCAAGTAACAAGAAAGCGGCCGTCGTCCGGGTGGTGACACCACCAACGTTTGTATCGGTACTCGGCACCACGAGACAGAGACGACGATGTCAACAACTACAGCAACCGTGATATCTACAGCAACGACGACGGCTAAAACGGCATAGAATTAATATACTGAATTTATTACATTATCACAGGCAAAATTGCTGTGATGATGTAATTTAAAATTCCGTATAATTAAAGTGACCTTCGGTTGATTCCAAAATTAAACGTGGAGGGGGGGGGGGGGGGGGGGGGGGGGGGGGCGGGGGGGGGGGGGGGGGGGGGGGGGGGGGCGGGGGGGGGGCACCCAAATTATTTATTGATGGGTGGTGGGGTCTGCATGAAATTAAAACAAATTTAATATGATTTTACCCATCCCACACATTTTGCTATTGAACATACATATAACACCATTGGCAATCCATCAGTCATTATTATGTTCTCATGAGACGAGACGGTTCAAATGAGTGATATCATATTTTTTTAATATACACATATTGCATCTACTGATTGCTTAATATTTCACACATGCATCTACTGATTGCCTGGGTTAATCATGCCTCTATGCGATATCCAGGGGGGGGGGGGCATATTGCCTTGCTCTTGAGGTTCCGTAAGTCCGTCCGTCTGTGTACATTTACATCAACAAGTTTTGTAAGAGTTTCTCCAGTTAGAGTCCAGTATTCCAGAGGGGCACATCCATGTTTTACAAACATAATGTCTAGTATTAATGTTGGTACAAAAATGTTGGTACAAAAGCTAATTTATTAAAGGTATTAATACATATACATGTACTTACATTTAAGAAAAATATACCGCCGTACCAACCCATCCACAACTACAGTGCAACCTCTCTACACCGGACACCCTGGGGCACATCCCAGGGCGTCTGGTTTAGAGAGGCTCCACTGTGAACCATGTATATAACTACTTCAATATGAAACAGAAATTATAATCAGAGATAACTGGACACGAACTATGTCAAAATTAAGCACAACTAACTTGTCTCTGTGTTCGGTTTAGAGAGGTTCGACTGTAGCACATTTGCGACATATCATTTTCGGTCTAGCTGCACACCTGATGGTGTTTACAATCATCAGTCGGTAATCCATTTTCACGTGCAAAGTGTAACTGACCTTTAGAACTCGGCGGAAACGAACATATCAAAACCACGCTATGTAGTCGCTCACGTCATCGAATTGACGCATGCAGCTTGTGCAGTTTCACATTTGTTTTATTTCTTGATAAAAGCAAGATTTGGCAGCACATGAGAATCGTCTCCTAAGTAAGACGATTCTCATATTTTGTCAAAATATGTTTTTGTAAAGAAATACCAATATATTCAGGTTTTCTTTTCACATTTGTCCGATGACTTAATAAAACATGTTTTGGCAACACATAAGAATCGTCTCCTTAGACGAGTCTATTATTTTGTAAAAACAAAATTGTTTTCACATTTGTTTGCTTTCTTAGACCGTGCAAACAATTGACAAATTCAGAAATAACAACTTAATTTGTGTTTCTCGAGTCGGGTTTTATATGGTGGCGAGGAAATACGATCGATTACACACCGTGAAAATCTTGTTTGAACGTAAATGTCAATTGTCACGTAGGCCATTTCAGTTTACCGCGCGTTACGTCAGCTGTTATTCTAAGTATGTATGGTAAAACATGGTGTAAGATTTCTAATTTTAACGCCGTATTTGGTTATTTACATTTTTGAAATTATATCCGAAAATGCAATGTAATTATTAGTATTAAAATCTTGTGCGGTGCGTTTACTGTAGTACGAAAAATATGTGATCTGTTTAAAAATTGCGTGGAATCCTTTGGACTACAGTAAGCGCACCAGTCTATAATTAGCCAGGTGTTTTAAAAAAAAATCCAGGCTATTGGATTGGCGAAAGCCGGGCGGCGGGCGGGCGGCGTCCACAATCAATGTTAAGTTTGAGTCCATTTCTTTGTTACTGTACCACCTAGGACCACCAAACTTTCACAGCTTCATAATCAAGGGGTGCCCACCACATATCACTATCCAACATGTTACTTTTTTTTTTAACTTCACCCATTTTTTCCGCGTAGTCGACTTAGCCATTTTCAATGTTAAGTTTTCGCGTTTACAATGTTAAGTTTTCGTGTTTAAGTCCATTTTTTCTTTGGTACTGTACCACCTAGGACCACCAAACTTTCACAGCTTCATAATCAAGGGGTACCCACCACATATCACTATCCAACATGTTACTTTTTTTTTTAACTTCACCCATTTTTTCCGCGCAGTCGACTTAGACATTTTCAATGTTAAGTTTTCGTGTTTAAGTCCATTTCTTTGGTACTGTACCACCTAGGACCACCAAACTTTCACAGCTTCATAACCAAGGGGTGCCTACCACATACAACTATCCAACATGTGACCATTTTTTTACCTTCACCTATTATTTCTACGTAATTGACTTAGCCATTTTCAACGTTAACTTTTTAACGTACGTCTGGTTAAAGTTTTTGGTTAAAACTTTTTCGTTATACTATATCTCTGCAACTGCTTCGCCCATTACCTTGAAACTTCACATGGGTGTTTATCATCATCCATATTTTCATTCTAACCCCCAATCGTGCGGCCCCTGTGCCAATGTCAAGGTCAAATTACTTTGAATTTTTTTGTTAAAGTTTTTTTCGTGTACTATATCTCTGCAACTGCTTCACCCAATACCTTGATACTTCACATGGGTGTTTATCATCATTGTCGCACCTGCTTGCGGAAAGCGCGATCCTGTGCCCAATGTCAAGGTCAAATTACTTTGAATTTTTTTGTTAAAGTTTTTTCCTGTACTATATCTCTGCAACTGCTTCACCCAATACCTTGATACTTCACATGGGTGTTTATCATCATTGTCGCACCTGCTTGCGGAAAGCGCGATCCTGTGCCCAATGTCAAGGTCAAATTACTTTGAATTTTTTTGTTAAAGTTTTTTTTTGTGTACTATATCTCTGCAACTGCTTCACCCAATACCTTGATACTTCACATGGGTGTTTATCATCATTGTCGCACCTGCTTGCGGAAAGCGCGATCCTGTGCCCAATGTCAAGGTCAAATTACTTTGATTTTTTTTGTTAAAGTTTTTTCGTGTACTATATCTCTGCAACTGCTTCACCCAATACCTTGATACTTCACATGGGTGGTTATCATCATTGTCGCACCTGCTTGCGGAAAGCGCGATCCTGTGCCCAATGTCAAGGTCAAATTACTTTGAATTTTTTTGTTAAATTTTTTTTCGTTGTACTATATCTCTACAACTGCTTCACCCAATACCTTGATACTTCACATGGGTGTTTATCATCATTGTCGCACCTGCTTGCGGGAAAGCGCGATCCTGTGCCCAATGTCAAGGTCAAATTACTTTGAATTTTTTTGTTAAAGTTTTTTTGTGTACTATATCTCTGCAACTGCTTTACCCAATACCTTGATACTTCACATGGGTGTTTATCATCATTGTCGCACCTGCTTGCGGAAAGCGCGATCCTGTGCCCAATGTCAAGGTCAAATTACTTTGAATTGTTTTGTTAAAGTTTTTTCGTGTACTATATCTCTGCAACTGCTTCACCCAATACCTTGATACTTCACATGGGTGTTTATCATCATTGTCGCACCTGCTTGCGGAAAGCGCGATCCTGTGCCCTATGTCAAGTTCAAATTACTTTGAATTTTTTTGTTAAAGTTTTTTCGTGTACTATATCTCTGCAACTGCTTCACCCATACCTTGATACTTCACATGGGTGTTTATCATCATTGTCACACCTGCTTGCGGAAAGCGCGATATCGTCGGCATTTTGGCATACGTCCGTCCGTTCGTCCGTGTGTCCGGTTAAAGTTTTTTGGTTAAAGTTTTTCCATCTACTATATCTATTTTTTTAGTGTCCATGCCTCGCCCCAAGGCGCGACATGCAGGACACGGCCATCTAGTCTACAAAAAGTGGGTATAATTATGTTATCCAAGTGTCTATGCTTGGAAAAAACCTGGCCTTCGTGGCTTTGCCTCGTTTCTTGTTTTATTCCTTAAATCAGGAGCATTTTCGATCATATACCACCTATTTCAGGGTGTGGGATCGCGTGTTTCCGAACGGCGTGATGTCATGTTTTTTCGATGTGTTTACAGTAGGTTTCCTTTAAAATATTTCTAATGGAATTACATTTTTGTCGCGCCTGCTTTAGCAGAGGCGCGACTATAGTCGGCGCGCTTTTTCCGTCGTCGTCATCGTCCATGTCGTCCTCGTCGTCCGCTTTGTCCGTTTTTTTTGTAAGGCAAGTACATTGTACGTTAAAAGTTATTGTTTTTTCACAATATCTCTTTAACCCCTTGCCAGACTTTGATAATATTTCACATCAATGTTTGTCTAAGGATGATGCTTCATTACGCACACCCCCACATCCAAATTATCAAGGTCAAGGTCATTTATTTACTTGTAATGTTCACCGGTTTTGTAACAGAAATGCGTTAAACTTTTTGTTTTTTTCACAATATCTCTTTAACCCCTTGCCAGGCTTTGATAATATTTCACATCAATGTTTGTCTATGGATGATGCTTCATTACGCACACCCCCACATCCAAATTCTCAAGGTCAAGGTCATTTATTTACTTGTAATGTTCACGGTCAAATGCCTCGGCAGGCGCGACACCGCTTCCTTGGCGGAAATCTTGTTTTATGAAATATACCGCAGCAAATGCGGTACACGTTGCCCTTTATTGTGCAAGACATACGTGTACATGCATCAAAATCCGTCTCTTTGTTAGGAAGATTTTAAAGAAAATGTACTGTAAAAATAATGTGACCGATTACGTCGCGTCGGAAAATCGGGTTCGAAAACCACATGACCCCACACCCTGTATTTTGGCCATTTAATTGTCGTTTTACTACATGTATTGTTTAAAATTTAGTAGTTTATTTATCTATGGAGTATTCCTAATTAAACAAGCTTTTGTTTGTTGCATCATCATGTGTTGTGTTTTCACTTCCCCACATAGAAATTAGATAGAAACGATAATTAAGAACCGTAAATTTCGTATCATCGCCTTAAAGAAACGTAAATTGATTCCTCTAAATTTTCGCTCAATCGCCTGTCGAGCAAATCATTAGAGGTGTAAATTTGCATTCCTTTGTGATGAAATGAGGTGGCCGTACGTGCGGATGTTCGACTACATGTATGTCTATACATGTGTACATGTATGTAATAGATCTGTGTAATAGATCTGTGTAAACTTCTTTCAATCCCAGAACTGGTGTTCCCCAAACAGCGTTCACATTCTGAATATGCCTGTTTGATATCTACATCCTACATGATCAATATTCTGAATATGCCTGTTTGATATCTACATCTTACATGATCAATATTTCTGAATATGCCTGTTTGATATCTACATCCTACATGATCAATATTCTGAATATGCCTGTTTGATATCTACATCTTACATGATCAATATTCTGAATATGCCTGTTTGATATCTACATCTTACATGATCAATATTCTGAATATGCCTGTTTGATATCTACATCCTACATGATCAATATTCTGAATATGCCTGTTTGATATCTACATCTTACATGATCAATATTCTGAATATGCCTGTTTGATATCTACATCCTACATGATCAATATTCTGAATATGCCTGTTTGATATCTACATCTTACATGATCAATATTCTGAATATGCCTGTTTGATATCTACATTCTACATGATCAATATTCTGAATATGCCTGTTTGATATCTACATCTTACATGATCAATATCGGTATGGCCATGGATGTTCGAACATGATTTATTGACAGATATACCAAATCGATCCATGCGAAATGCATGTCTACAAGGGTAAAACTGACTTCATTCAATCAAACAATGTACACATTTTCAGAGTGAATTGCCGAGTTTTGCCGCATTTTACTGTGTCCATTTTGCCGCAAAACGCGGCGGTAAAGGTGCGATAACATGTACATGTACGTTGTACACACTGGAAAGTTTTGCCGAGGATCGCCGCGAAACGACCGCGTAAAATTTTCACGTTATGCCGCAAACGGCCACGGGACGTTTTGCGAGAGATTGCGGCAATATTCCGCGCTAAAGCTAAATTGGTTGCCGCAATTACAAAAAATGTGCGGGTTTCGTGGTGGCTGTACTGTACCTATCTGTCAAATGGAGAAAAATGTTCCATATCACCCTTTGTCATGTAAGGATTTAATCAAATTTGTTAGAATACCTTCAAAATGTTGTATTTCAACTACCGTATTCCCACTTTTGTCCACTCATAAACATCATTATTCAAAAAGATTTACAAAGCATGGTTCTGTCAGTCTGTGTCACTGGATTCTTTAGCCATTTTGAGAAGTCATGGTCATGTAAACACAGACTGGTAGCTGTCAAATTACCAGAATAGAGCTTCTCATTATACTCGGGTGGCGGGGGGTCTTTTATGAAAAACAATAAAAAACTAACATATAATTATATTTGATTACACAGATGTAGATATAAACTCTGTGTTTTTAGAATTACCACTAATTTGATAATCTGACAATCAAATGAATGATAAACAAAATAGAAAATAGAAAATAGAAAATAGAAAATATGTATTTTGTGGCTAATTGCAATCCAGTTACAAATATCAATTCAATGTAACAGAATGTCTAATCTCACAAGGATGAAGCACGGCCCATCATGCACAATGAGCAGTACTAGAACCAGTATGCCCATCATGCATGATGTCCGACAGATGCTACTGCATGTAGCAGCAAACCAAGCAACCAGGAACAAGAGAATGCAATAAGCACTGACAATTCCAGTGCCTGGGAAATGAAATCTATTTCCTCAGCCGCTAATCTATATGCTGAGAACATTTGTATCATTATACAATAATTCCAGCACAAAAATATTTACACAATTCCCTAACATTTGATTGGTCGTCCATCTTAAGAAAACGGAAAATAAACACATTTTCTTGATGAATTTATTTCAAATGCTGGAATTATAAGGAATGAATGGCCTTTTTGTGGAATTTATCGGGGATATAAACTTGGAAAAGTCGCGGGAATACTGGACGAGGCCTTCCGGCATTTTAAATAAATTCATCAAGAAAATGTGTTTATTTTCCGTTTTCTTCAGAATTATTTTAACTGCGCCTCACGGTTACGGAAAGTAGTTTGGCGTGGGAGTTTACTGGGATATAAATTTTGGACAGAGACTTGCTACGGGCCAATTAAATGTTAGGGAATTGTGTAAATATTTTTGTGCTGAAATTATAACATAGTAAACATATTATCGGCTGATTTGACCGCTGGTATATAGGGGAGTGGATTTAGAGACAGGTGTATTTTGAAATGAACGAAGCCACACCCATTTCATGCTGATTGGTTGAATCCATTTTTTTATCAGTCTTAATCAGTGACAAACGTGTGAAGCTACGTTCAAACGTTTGCCCGACGGATGTCAACAACAATGCGGCATAGCAAACCACTTATCTGATGACTTGACCGCTGGGATTAATTATGGGAGTGGATGTTGGGACCAGGAGTATATTAAATCCGCGAGGCCACACCTATTGCAAGCTGATTGGTTGAATCCAGTTTGACAGATATGGAAGAATTGATACACATCAGGATGCTTCCTACAGATTCGAAAATCAAATCTTGATGTGATTGTTGTTTCTAAACATGTATAATTGTTATATTACATGACTAAAATTGTGTAACTTAAATAACAATATACCCACACTTATTTATCCGTGATAGTTAAAGGGAACACTTTATTGTTTTCGAATAATCAAATTTTTACATGGAAAGTTTACCTTAATGGACAAACGCTTTACCATTTCTAATCTATTTGCCTACTGACTTGTTTCAAATAAATAAGAAAATGTAAGAACATGATGTTAAACAACTACAGATGTTTTCCAGAATAAAATAGTTGTTTTGCCAAATTGGGGTTACGTTGATTAAACATAGCTTGGTCCTATATGTGGCTGTAACTGGAGAAATCAGGCTTGTGTAATTTGTGACCAGTGTAGGTCCTTATACCACACTCCTGTAGCCTAAACATTATCTACATTGCCTGTTAGTGTGTTTCATTGATGGAATGGGGAAACGTGCATGTAAGGCATGCATGGTTGTAGCTTGACATGTTAGTGGTATTTATACTACTCAGGGCTCCGGATAAGGAATTAGTAATTAAGTATTTTCACTCCATCATTTCTGAGCAATTGGGTATTTTAAAATTGTAATTGGGTAAAATAAAATCACCTAGTGTTTAGTGTTTGCACATCAACAGACAGCAATTATTGAATAGTTTGCTTCGAAATGAAAACATGTCTTGGCATTTCATTAGAATTGTCTCCTTGTATAAATACATAAAATCAGTCATAAATACATATGAATACATTGAATACATTGAATACATAAATCTGATGGCAAATATAGATCTTGACCAGTAACCTATTTCACCAACATTGCAAAGTATACTTTTCTAGCAAAGTATACTTTGACAGAGTAATCATTTATTTTTCCTCAAATGCATTATTTCATATAGAAGTAACGACTGCATATATTTGATGATTAAAAGTATGCAGAATTATTATACTGAATTTATTACATTATCACAGCCAAAATGGCTGTGATAATGTAATACATTCAGTATAATATAAATTAATAAATTTATCCTAAAATTG